>JAVSBS010027926.1:0-20493 GCA_033124195.1 Coracias cyanogaster | reverse complement strand
ACTCCAGGTGAGGTCTCACCAGGGCAGAGTAGAGGGGCAGAATCACCTCTCTCGATCTGCTGGCCACAGTTCTCTTGATGCAGCCCAAGATGTGATTGGCCTTCTGGGCTGCCTTTGCACACTGGTGGTGGCTCATATCCAGTTTTTCATCCACCAGCACTCCCAAGTCCCTTTCCACAGGGAAAACCTACACGTTTCCACAGAAATCTACTCTAGTGTAGGTGCTTTGGGAATAGAGGTGGTCTCTCTTGCATTTTATCTTCTAGAGATCCAAATATTTCTACTGATCGTGCTGTCTATATATGAGGGAGGATTCAGGCTTCCTAACTCTGGCAACAATCCCCTCTGAGACCAGTGTCCTGTCGTGTCAAACCAGGAAGCGTTCAGGCTTATTATAATGTGGACCTTGAAGTGGAAGGGTGAGACAAGAACTAATAAAACGATAAGAAAAATAAAACACTGAACTTTTATATTCAGATTATGTGATCATCGCCCCCCGGTCCTTCTGAACGCCCAGCTCACCATTCTGCCAACCAGAAGGAAGGGGACTGTGCACGGACAGACCTTGCGGGTGCTCCTCACTGAGCCTAACAGACCTACCACAGAACAGGATGGCACAGATTTAACTGCTGGATTGTAATGAGTCCTGCCCTGTTTGCTTCCAGAAAGTCAGTTTTGAACAGTGGAGGACAAAAATCGAAGTATTTTCCTACCCCAAGGTTGGTGAGTGAGTCCAAAACCACTTGGAGGCTTCCTCCCACCTGGACAGTGCCACAGTGGCCACCACTTCTTTTCTTCAGCAGGAAGATGATGCCATAAGGTGACACCATTTTGGCTGGACCTCTCAGCTCCCTTCCTTGCCAGTTCCCAGCAGAGCAAACATCAGCTCTGCAAACGACATGGAACTCCTCCTTTGTGTGGATCCCAGCAACCCCCTTGAGATGTTTCCTGCTGTTCATGCTGGTTCATATATTGTTACGAGTTGTGTATCTCCTGCCCTTATGCAATAGCAAGTTAAGAGCTGGGTTGTTTTGTTTGGGGTTGGTTTTTTTTTTTTTTGGGATAAAAACACCAGGGGGAGCAAGAACAGGACAAATACACCACAGTTCTTCTACAGGAGCTTTTCAGCCATAGGGAAAAATCCTGTTTCAGGCTCCAAAGTATTCACAGCCATAGATAATTTTACTCTTAGATTTATTTTGAGATGTGAAAATCCATTATATTCCTCTTTTCAAGTTCAGTTACACCCATCTCAGCACTTTCTAGCACAATACTGTACACATTCAAATGAATCCGTTTTAAGAAAGAAGAATCAAGACAACACCTAAAAAACAAACAGTTCTATAAAAACCAAGTGCTACACCAGGAGATAGATGTATCAGATCTCAATGATCTGTTTTAAACCTTACCCACATCTGGCTAAAGCAAGAAGTTACATAAGCCATCAAAATTTTAACAGCAGATTAGTATGGTCACAGGGGCAGCAATAAAACTGCCATCAGGAAGAAAAGCAGGGTTCCTTTCAACGGCTCCATGAACACAGCACTACTTCACTTTGCCAAAAGCTTCTCAAACAGCTTTTTTTAATGCATTAGTTTCCTGATATATATTATATGCGAGATGAAGTATTTACAGGCTCACAGTACTTTTGCTGATCAGCATATATCCCATCTCACTTCTGACTTCAGTGGTTCGGCCCCGTTCTGCAGCGTGGCCCCAAGAGCAGAGCACATCAGGGGAATCTTCCTGAAAGGTGTCACAGCAGCAGACACACGGGGAGTTCTTTAACGCATCCATGTCCTTAACCTATAAAAAGTATTTTCCTAAAGCAGATTAGAACAAGATTAGTGAGTACAGGGCAGGGTAGGAGTCTTGCCCTTTTCCCATTGAATTAATGAGAAACACCCTGAAAAGCTCCTTCATGGGATGTAGAGCTGAGCGTTATTCAAGCAGGAAGGAAAAAACCCCATGTGTTGGGGGGGTGAAATTCCAGCAGGTGAAGAATTGGAGGGCATCGTTCAATTAATGCATTCCGTAACGTGAATCTGCAGCGTGTCCAAATCAGGTAAAATTTCTCCACATTTGGGACATGAATATATCGAGATATTCCGCTGCTCTGGCCAGTCTTGACTACCAGTTCCTGCAAGCAGAGAAGATACACGATTACCTGCTACATCACTGGATTTTTCCACTCTTTTTTGAGGAGTGGTTGAAAGAGGACTGGCCTGCACCTAAGAGCCAGAGAACCGCGCGCCCTGCAGCTCCCCTGTGGCCAGCACAGCCACGGGGGAGCTGGGGAGCTGCTGGCAGCCGAGCAAAGCTGTTTTAAACGGAACACAGCAGGGCCTGGCCCCGTGAGCTGGAGAGGCTGCTGGTGGTACCTCTTTGGACAAGCCGGGGTGAGTGTTCTGGCGCTCTGGCTCCGTGGCGATTCTGCATCTCCGCCAAAGAGTTTCTGTGGAGAATAAGTCAGTCAAGGGCTCTGCAAAAAGACTCAGCAAAAGGTATCTTCTCTTTGTCTCCAGAAGAGGTAAGAGGATTCAAAATAATTTAAAGGATTTGCAAGTAAATCATGTCAACCAGTCACGCATTTAGTTCACAACTGCTGCTCAGGAACAGGACCTAGAAACGCTGCTGCTCTGTGAGATCATGCCAGGGTCCTGCTGAAAGCAGGGTCACACAACTGACACCAGCAGGACTTGGGCAGCTACACACCAAGGGATCTGGGGCACACTCCTCTGGAAAACTCCAGTGGCTCCCAGCTACTCAGGGCAAACTGCAATCTGATCCAAGTAGAAAAGCAGGTTATACCAGAAAAGGGGTTCAGTGTACAGCTAACGTGACCTGTAACTTGATTCTTCCAACTATGGGCATTCTTCTTGTACCTGTGGCTTTCACAATATGAGTGGAGGACACATGGTTAATATTTTGTTTTTTTCTTTTTTGCAGCTAAGAGTGCTAAAATAGTGCAATTCCAGAGTATCAGAGTACTTGAAACTAGGGGTACTCACTTAGCACTGGCACCTGGAGAAGCAGCGGATGTCCCTGCAGCACGCTTAGCTGCACATTCACCACTAAAATCAAGGGCAGAACTCAAAGAAACTCACATGAATCAGCAGGGAGAATTTAACAAGTATGAATCACCCAAAGTGAAAACTCGCTAAGGCGCCCAAGTAAGAACTGACACACCTCACAGAGATTCTGTCACACACTTAACATGAGAAGTCTGCAGGGTTGTTTGTGTTCCTGCTGAGATACTAGCGAGACAATCGTGGTCAACTCCAGCACAGTGTAACAAGACAGTCCAAAGGCAGCTCAGCCAAAGTCTGTTCTCACCGGCCACGCTCTTCGAGGTTTTGCTGCTCGTTTAGCATGTATGTCAGCTGGACAGCCAGCTCCTCCTTCTCCTCATGCAGCTTCTCTCTTGCTGCTCTCTCGGCATGGAAATCAGAACAATAAACCTCCATCTGATCAGAGAAAGGAAATCAGGCTGAGAATTTGTAACTTAGACTGAACCATCGTCAGGTATGATATGCCAGCCTAGCAGATCTTTGTCACAGCGTGCATCTACTCAAACACTCCCACAGGACCTACACACTGCAAAGCGAAGCCCTGCACAATACAGAAGGTGAAGAAGACTCAGTAGTTTCTGGATTCAGTGTAAGATACTTCAAGTGTCTTCTCTGGGACAGTGCTATTGCCCTCTGCTGTACAGAGGCAGGAGTGAGGCACAGGCAAGCAGTGAGGAGGTGACTTGACCGATGACACAGAGAAATCAGTGGCACAGACAGTGGAACTGGGCCAAGATGCCAGCTCTCTGCCTGAAATGTGAGGCAGACCCTTTTTAGTCACTGTTTACACACACTGGTTTGAGTAAAATCATCCCTAAAACACATGCAGAGATTCTTAAGACAGTGGTTTTAAATACACAAACACTTCTATGCCCAAATTTTGTTTGTTGTGCCAGACTCCAGCACACACAGTTCCTCCTACAGAACTGGAGGAGATGGTGGTGAAGGCTCTGCAGGGATCTGCAAGGCAGGCTGGGTAAGAGAATCCTGCTTTGGAATTGAGGAAACGTTCAGTATTCCAGAGTGAGATGTTAAATAGCTCCTTCTGGTTTCGGCATGTTGGGTGGGGGAACTAGCCGATTTCTGAAGAAGAGATGATACCTGAGCACGGAGCACAGCCATGGTTTCAAGGTCCTCCTCTTGCTTAGCAATTAACTGCTTCATTTCATCTATCTGGGTCTGCTTCGCAGCAAGTGCTTGTTCTGCCAGCTCCACCTTTGCCCTCAGTTGTTCCACCACAACTTTATCTACCCTGTCCAGCTGCAAGGAAGAACTATGATTATGACACAAACTCAGGATACGACCCTGCTTGGACTGAAAATTTGCTTCTTACTCCTCCTGCTCTTGGAAAACCTTCCAATTTTGCTCATCAAAGGAACCTGGACTAAGACAGCAGCGATGATGGGTATTTTCTTTTAAAGATTAGTTTTGAGCTTTCAAAAAACGTTGTATTAAGTTAAAAGAGAAGTCCCTAATGGACATTGCAAAGGATGTTTTTCCACTTTCCAAAATGATATAGAATCATAGAATCAGTTGGAAGAGACCTTTAAAATTATCAAGTCCAACCGTTAACCCAGCACTGCCAGGTCACCACTAAACCATGTCCCTCAGCACCACATCTACTCAGCTTTTAAGTTGCTCCAGGGATGGGGACTCGACCACTTCCCTGGGCAGCCTGTTCCATGGTTTGACAACCCTATCGGGGAAGAAATTTTTCTTAATATCCAACTTAAACCTTCCCTGGCACAACTTGAGGCCATTTCTTCTTATTCTATCACTTGTTACTTGGGAAATCAGACCAACCCCCACCTCTCTACCTTTCAGGTCGTTGTAGAGAGTGAGAAGATCTCCGCTGAACCAGGTAGTTGTAGAGAGTGAGGTCTCCCCTGAACCTCCTTTTCTCCAGGATAAACAAACCCAGTTCCCAGGGTTCCCAGTTCTATGTTCATCAGAGCAATGCTGCTGCATTGCATGGGGTATTATATGGACGGGATAACAATTGTTTCCTGCCCAGACTTGTTCCTAGATACATCCTCCCCTCCCTTCCTGCTCCCACCTAATTAATTACAATTTCTTCTTGTGATGAGTTTACCTCTTTGAGTTTCAGTTCATCAATCGTTTTCATTGCCTCAGTGAGTTGAGGAAGAAGTTTGCGGTACGTTTCCTGCAAGCTACTGTATCTTGCCCTGTTTATGACAAGAGAAGAGGTGAAAGTTTGAAAGACTTAAAAATTCTTTGAAATCTAAATAATCTGTTAGAATTTAGAAAAAAAGCCACCACCAGCTCCTTACAAATGAATCTGCATTTCTGATGAGAAAAAAATCATGTTCCACGTTTCAACATCTCCCTTCCAATGAGTTGTGTGCTGCTCTATCCATGGACCGAGTCCAAACGCATGTCCTTACTGATCATCTGCATTTCATAGTGAGGAATCCATCACCCAATATTTTTATATCAAATTCACAAATCCTGTTCAAAATGTAACACTTCTTTTAGGAAGACATCCAACTCTTGACTCAGAGACTTCAAGTGCAGGAAAATTCATCAGGAGAAGAACCAGACACAGTCTCCAAAGGCATCAAGCAGCTTCTCCAGCAGCTGAAGGCAGGTCCTTCAGGAAGTTCAGCCTCTCTGTATGGCTTGGACTGACACTTTCACACTCCTTACGTGGACTGCACATGAAAGGCAGAGGGGGCCCAGAGCAAACAGCAAGTCTCTTCACCTCAGCTTCACTGCACACTTACCTTTCCTAGTTGCAAACATACTGCAGGGACTGCAGACCTCTTCATTAATGTCACTTGCCCATCATTATCACCACCTGACTTGTCCCTGCCCTCCCAGATGTGGACCTGTTCACCCCTGCTAGTCAGTGGGACACCTGTTGTCATCTTCTGCTTCCTCAACTGTACCTGACCCTATTCCACCTTTGACTTTACGACAAAAGGAAGGTACCAGTCAGAGCTTACAGCTCAAATGTTCCTTAGTGAGAGGTTCCGCAGATGAAGGAATACAGCTTGGGTCTTATGAGGAGGCTCCAGACTCAAAGTGACGTAGAAACCTGCATTCACCTGGTGCCTAGTGCAGACTCTACAAATGTAACACGGTTTCAAGGGGTGCAGAACAAAACAAGTATTTCAGATTCAATTCCCCGTTGGCCACGTTCCCTTGGGCTTCCCTTCCTCACTGACAGCACCTCCCTGGGATATAAAACCAAGCCATACTCACTTTTCTTCATGTGTCTTGGCTTGTTCCAGCTTGAGCTCTGCCTGCATGCTCTCCACCTGAAGTTCCAGCTTCTTGACGGTGTGTATTAGCTGCTGCTTCTCCTCCCATTCTGATGCAGCAGCCGAGCTTTTTCTTTCCAGTACTTGGCACCTGACAGAACAAGGAAGAACACCCATTCACCTTTTCCTGACGGATTTGGCATATTAAGCATATTACAAAAAGAATCTTTGTGTGGCTCAGTTTAAAGGCTTATGTTGATGAAGAACAAGGAAAGAAGAATGAATCTATACACAACCATCAGCAAACAAAGCTACTGAAATCAACACTTGCTTGCTTTTTGGAGTCTCGAAGAACTGGAATTTGACAGAAAACCAAGTAACTGAAGTGAGGGTTTTGTAACCACTTTTTATAACCTGTACAACCTATACAACTTCAGAGCACGGAGGGTTCATATGAAAAGGGTCATAAGCAGGTCTCTTAGCTGCTTCTTCTAAGACTAGAACAAGGATTGATTATGTGAAGCAGAGAACAGGAAAGATTTGCCTTTACATCAGGAAGGGTTAAAAACCAAATCTTAAAATTCAAGGCACTGAGGTTCTATTCGTAGAACTAGGTTGGCAGCTCAGATTTTCTGACAATTACTGTATTTCTGTACTTTCATCTCCACTTAGAAAGCAGGAGCAGTCTTTTACAGCATTTCTATGAAACAGACATTGAAGTTGATATTTGTAGAGCTGGTGAGTTTCCCAAGGTGGGTCCTGTCATACAAATATATGCTGGGTGTCACAGCAGAAGTTTTGTTCTTCTGAACCTTACCTTTCTTGGAGCTTCTTCTGAATCAATTCTGCTTCTTTTAACTTCTCATGGGCTTCCTGAAGCTCTTTAAACAGAGCACAAACTTGCAAATTCAGGGCTTCTATTTCACTGCCAACCTTTTAGAGAAAAAAAAAATAGGAAAACGACATATGGACAATTTAAGATCACAGTGTCAGGCTAAGTAAGCAGGAGGTATCACTCTTTCCCTAGAGAAAACAGCCTAAGTCAGTACACACCACTTCATACTCAGCAATAAGGCCCCATCCACAAGGCTTCACAATTACCAGTTATTCCTGAATATGACAGAACCCCATTTTCCCTAAATACTTCCATAAAATCCAGGTGACTCAAAGACAACACTACTACTGACTTTCCAACATTGGCTAGAACACATCTCATGCAGATAGGAAACAGCTACGTTTTCTTTCTCAAGAGGTCACAATTTAGAACACGAGACAAGCAGCCAGCCGTGCTGATCACTGCCAGTCCTCTAAGCAATAGTTACAGTCTGTCCCAGAAACATCAATTATTTCTCCCTAGGAAGGCTTCCCCTCTGCCAGCACCAGTGTGCTCTTTAGGAGCAGAGAACACAGAAAGTTTTACACATTTTGATTACGCATGAAACCTCTCCAGCCAACTGGCGCTGTCCCTACACCGACCAGTTTCTCCACACCACATGCATGAGATCCACAGCTCTGGAAGACTTCAGTTCTTGGCTTTTTGAAGGAGAAAATACAACCCCAAATGGTAACTACATTAACAGACGTTCATGAATCAACTTTGCAAACCAAGAAGATGATTTCTGGTAAAAGTGAAATAATTTTCTTGCAAGTTTCTAGCTCTTTCACTTAGCCTTCAGACCACAGGAAGATCACTGAAGGATCCTAACGACAGGCAAAAAACCAGAGGAGGAAAGAAACAGCAGCTGGGTTCTCCTCCAGCCCAAGACACAAAAGACACCTCAGAGTTTCAATTCTTAAAATACATCCCCACACTTTGGAACATGTGCAACCTTTGACCCCTGCTGTTCATAGTCTCTGGAGATACATCCTGGGGCTTTCCTAATGAAACATCTGAATCTCATCATCAAGTTAGTATCACTTTAATTGTCCCTAGTACTGTAATTTTCATTGGTAGCATCTTATCTCATGAATTGCACAGAAAGTCTCCAGACCAGCTTGGGAATGAGCCAAGTAGCTATGGCTAAAAAGATATCAGGTGTATCAAGAACATGTTGCTGTCCTATTTCCTTGAAGAAAAGCTCCCATTTTCTAACAGGGAAGGTCCATCACTTCCCCAGGCAACTGAAGCATTAGAAGCATGACCTGTGAACACTTTCAGCTTTCTCCTCCGAGCAGAACTGTGGAACACAGCCTGTGTGACTGAGGCAGACAGAACGCAACTGTCTGCTGGCAAATGTGCTGAGGACACCCTCCACAAGCTGCCCAAGCTAATACCATTCACCAGTAGTCCCAAGCAAAAAGGACTGAACATGATGGTGTGAACACCCACAAAGCACATTGCAACATGCTTTTTGTATGTCAGAAGCAAAAAGAGAGTGTTCTCTTACCATCTTTGCGGCAAAACAAGCCACAAAATTATTTCATGCGGCAATCCAACTAATCCAATGACGCTCACAGATTATTTTTTACAAGGTGGAGGCATTTCAATTTGCAGAAAACTAGGCATCAGTAGAAACTGCCTTAACAGAAAAAGTATCAACAAATGAAACCATGTATCACTGGCAAGAGTCTGACTTCTAATAAAGCTGGACTGTGAATTCTTGGTCCCTGGGGAAGGGGACTACCCAGATAGTTATGTCCCACTGTTGTCACACATCCCACTAAAACCATGGAAAAAACCCCAAACCAGGTGCCATAGGAGCTCTACACTTAAAGTCTGTTTTACAAATACCCTGTCATTGGATTCTGATCCAAAAGCTCACTAGCCAGCAGTGAGGAAATTCACCCAGTCTAGAAGACTTTCTGGGGCTAGAAACGACTGTGCCTCTCTCTGTTCAGTGGGCATGGCCAGGACAATGAGGTGTACTCCAGTTATGCCGTGCTTCCCTAATTCTTTGCAACCAATCTCACCACTTTCGCGGGCTGGTGTAACTTGGAATCACCTCTAAGATATGGATTGGAGAGGTTGAAATTCACTTTGATACTCTGTGCAGGAAAATTGCCCCTTGCTCTCTGAGTGCAAGTGGCAATCTAGGCCCTGAGGTTGTTTTCCTCAACAAGTAAGCTGGAAGTTGTTAAATCTCAGCTCAGGAGGACAGGTACTTACAGCCTCTGAACTCTCCTCTTCTTCCAGCTCAGTTTGTGTCCCACTCTCCAGGAAGTTGCTCGTTTGCTTCTCCAGCTCTGACAGTCTGGAAAAGAGACAGGACCAATAATGAGGGATCTGGTCTATATTTAAAAGCAAGATTGTGACTATTCAAGGATTTAATGCGAGTGATGCACTCTCTTTCTAACATCACAGCCACAAACGAGAGGCAGAGTTGAAAGCGCAGAGGTACAGGAAAGCCTGCACCATTGTGGGGGTTCCTGAGGAACACAGGACACTCAGCATGTATGTTTAATTAAAATGGATGTGTAAGTCTGCAGGTGTGGTGATGGACAGAGACATTCTGTCCACTGTGACTGATCTTTGGTACAGCCCAAAACTTCTACCCCTTTGGAAATGGGTCAGGCTGTTCACTGAATCCAGTAATTAATATTGCCTCTATTTTCCTTTGATATTTTCAGAGGCCGAGATTTCTAAGAATCATTTGTCTATGGCTCATTACCTCTTCTAGGAAGTCCACGTAGAAGCAATTACCATGAGACCAACCTTTCACAGCAGATAATGTCCAGGAAATCTTACTCTGCCTCTGCGAAGTGGGGATTTGAACAGCTATTCTTAGGCAATTTTCCACACCTCAACAGTCATGTCAACGTATACCAATCTAACTGAGCTCAGATGGACCCTCGTGTAGGTCTCACTGGAAAAATACCCTTAGACAAGTTTGGAATTAAACTTATTTTAGACACATCTAAGAAGCTTTTCCAAGGTCATGCATTGCTAAATGTAGCCTGCCAATATCACGAAGAGGGCTGTAATCCCTGTTTTATACATCGTGATTTGCTTAAGGCCCCACACGCAGATGATTCACACAAAACCAAATAACTTGGGAGTGAGTGGAGAGAACATGCTCAGCTAGTGATCGTATCGTTCTGACATAACCCAGGGAAAGTTTGAACCCCAGAGGAAATGGGTAATTTGTCTTGATCTGTGGTGCTATAGGAAATAATAATAATAAAGCATGGAAACTTTTTTGCCCGTGGAAGAGAACCTGGGGTTTATCCCTATAAGGACCACCACAAAAATAAGTTATTGCTACTCAGTGCTTGGGAAATTCCCCATCCAGGTCACACTGATACTTCAGCTTGTCTGCAATCAGTCAGACTTGGTAACTGCAGCAGCCAGGCAAGAGAACAACTGTTACAGTGCACCTGCTTCATACCTCTGTTTGTGATCCTGCAGCTCCTTCTCAAGCTTTTCCCTCTTCTGAGTTTCATTTCTAAGGCAGCAGAGCAGCTGGCTCACAGTTAGCTCCTCAGACTCCAAATTCTTTGATTCATCTGCAGATTTGCTCCTGCTTCAGACCAAACCAGATGTAAATAACAACAGCTATGACTCTACTAGAGCACTCCCTTATTCCCTTGTTCCATGACCATTTCCCACAGAGCTGAAAACCAATGTTCTGAGCAAAGGGCTCATTCTCAAGAAACAAGACCTGCCCCACAAGCCACCAGCCACTGTCCCTGTGCGTGCAAGCGCAGTCCTTGCTTCACGCAGTGCTCAGACAGCCCCCTCCAGCTGGGGGAACAATTTCGTACTTAAGCAAGGAAAACAAAAGCAGTCAAGGCAATACAAAACTCCATGGATTTATTCTGTCCTACTTTGCAGCCCCTTCTGCAAAGTGCTGCTGTCTGTTCCCAGAATAACATTTTTATCCAATGAAACATGCAACATTTCTTATCTCTGTCTCCTTCCTTTCCAGGAAAAGAGGGCACGTTCCACTAAAAACAGTCATCAGCAACTGCTTTCATTTTCAGAAAGAAATACCTTCAGTGTTTCATCTCCCTCATATTCTACAGCTCTTTTCGAAATCGCATTATGCTACTGTAGAAATGAATCAGAACAAATACAAAACTATCTGAAAAATAAGGTAAGTTAATTTCCTGGTGATAAAATAGTGTATTCCATTCCCTCCTTTTTTATGTCCATCTAGACAGCAAGTCAAAATCCCTTCACTCTATGGTAAGACAGGCAGGTTATAGACACTGCACATTTCAGAAGCTCAGCTGTGAAACAGCATGTGGTTAAAAAATTACTTTTGTAGTAAAAAGTAAAGCACAGTCCTCTCTGTGCTTCTCAGAGCTGGAAATCTTTGGTTAGCAAAGTTCAATACCCCATGGACAGTGTCCAGCCAGGATATTTTAAGTAAATAACTCTTATCAGGGGATTTTTAGTGCACAGTTCTACTCTTACAGAAATAAACATGAGTGGATCATGTTTCTCTGAGCCTGTTAACAGCACCAGTCTAAAGTTTCAGTGGACAAAGACACGTGGTGACACAGGAAATATTTTAAGAGGTACATATACCCCCTGTTCTTGTAGGTATGGCCTAGATACTCATCAAAAGGTAAGCAAGTCCCTCAGAGAATGTGGTAATACAGACTATCTTGTAATCAGTGTTCTCACAAGCCACCACTAACTACGAGCTGAGTATTTGCAGCCTGCTCTGTGGTCAGCAACTCTCTCAGTTTCATCCATGCCCAATACATGGTATTTCATCCCATTCAACTTCTTATCTGCTTGCTGAGGGACAAGTTTCCTATGTCATTACATTAAAATGTTGCTCTCCCTTCCAGTGACGTATGGAGTGACAACCTTTATGTGGAGCACAGCTTTCTGCCCTGCTACGCCCTTAGCATTTTCTCTACCCTTTCCTTCCAAAAGCAAAGGCCACGAAGTAAGAGAGTTCAGCTACAACCATCTAGCTGCTAAATTGGGCAGTATCCAAAATGGAAAGTTTAAATAGTATCAGCTGTCTACGTCCATGAGGAGTAAAGGTTCAGCTAGGGGCAAGAAAGTCCCTTGTGCCCTAGAGCTGTTGTAAAGATCAAATTTTGAGAAGTAATCTAAACAGAATGCCAGTATCTTAAGCCTAGTTACCTGAAAAATAAGGACCATGTTACTGCGCCGTCTGTCTGCCCCACCATGATACACTTTGTACCGACTGCACACAACAGAACAGACAGGTTCAGATCTGAAAGACTATGAGATACTTACCAACATCATTGTAATTGGGTAGAGGAGAGAGAGACTATTAGATGGTCTCCAATGACTAGAAGGGAGGGAGTTGCTGCAGCCTCTACCTTTTACCTTTTTTTATTTTGCCTCCCTTAAATGCCTGAAAAGCTGGCAAGTCAACATGTACATAAATGCCTGGCCAACTGGCCAGAATTTGCATTCCCTCTTGTCAGCTAGTGAAAATTGGAAGGAAAAATGTCAGACAGGGTCTTTCTGACATGGTAGGAATGTTGAGCTACTGCAATGGAGGGATACATGGCCACAGAAAAACAGGATTTTCTAGTGCATTCCTCATAGAAAAAAAGTTCCCTCAGACTGAAAATAAAACACGTTGCAGAAGTCTGGATCATGCGCATCACACAAGAACTTACTTACATGTAGAGAGCAATGTTATTGGTCATCTCACCACTGTTTTCTTGATGTTCATTTGCAGTTCTATTTATTTCTCCTTCCTAGGAAAGAAAAAACACTGTTGGCTTGTTATTCGGACTAAGCAGGATGCAGCTTTATTTACTCGAGTTAAGGAAGAAAGAAAAACAGTGAAAACTACTCTCATGGCAAGAAAAATAAAACACAAAACTCCTACAGATCTGTTTAGTGTTTGGAAATTCTTAACTGAAATACTTCACATGCCTTTCTCTGTATCTGTTCTGGACTGATCAGGGAAGAACAACAACAATATTTGGCCGTCTCCTTTCATCAGCAACTTCCACGGCCACTCTCCCCTGTAAAGATGACTGGGCACCACACAGCAACAGCAACATTACTGCAGGTGACTTGAAACGTAAACCTAAACCACGCTCTCTTGCCTTCCAAGGAGGAAAAACTCCCACTACAAAACGCACTCCTTGATCTTTGCAGCTCAAAGAAGAATCTGTGTAAGTTTCCCGCAGTCTGAAGTTCTCTGCAACAGCTCCAAACAAATTTTAATTAAATTATCTTAATTTCTTGTTGCACTTGTACTTTCCAGAGAGGGACCTGCTGTTACAGGGATAGCTGAGACTCGCATTTTCCCTGGGAAGATTTTTCAGATACAAGAACAGTGGAAAAGGTAGATTGTTGTGCCTCTGGGGAACTCTACAGCTTTGCGCTTAGTTTTGTTTGTCTGCATCTCCACATATCTGTCAGTGGAAAGTGAGGCCCGTTCTCAAAATGCCTCCCTCTGTGCATAGGTGTCCTGATGTTCCCGGAAACTCCAACTCAGATAAGACTCTTAATATTTTGAATTAGTCTGAAGTCACCTGATAGACCATGTTGGTTTTTCTACTTAATATTTTTAGTGCAATGGAGGCTACCTACGAAATTAATTTATTTTAAGCGTGAAAGCGGAAGGACAGAAATAAATTCCAAGTCCTTTACCACTCCATCTTGTAACACACACGTGCTCTATGTCAGGTAATCTCAGAGACCATGCAACTCTTCTCCCAAATCCACCGTGCCTGTATCTTGTGTTACTGCTGTTGCTGGCAGTTTGCTGTTCCCTCTCCAAGAGGCATAAAGACTTTTCATTGACATGGGTGTAGATTTGCCCTTTCTATTACCTCACTGTAGAACGACATCAGGTAAACACTGTCACCATAACTGCACTCAGACCTGACTTCCTCATTGTTTAGCCTGGTACAAGAAGAAAATTCAGTTTGCAAAAAAAGTAGGACCAAGCTGGAACCCAAGTTTCTGGCTGCAGGTCACTGTGTTCTTTTTATTCCCCTCACTTACGTGCACGCCAATCTCCACAAAGGAATCCTCTGCTGAGATGTTCAGCTTGACCTGCAGTTCTGAAATGATGGCTAGCAGATCTGCCTTCTCAACCTGGAGCCGCTCCACCTGGGATTTCAGCTGCCTCGCTTCCTTCTCGGGAGCCATGCAGCCCTCCTGGGATAAACAAACCCTGCATTAGCCAAGCAAAGGGAAACACCAGCCGGGTTGCACAGAGCCTGAACAGAACAACAGTGCCCCGTGTCCCTACTTCTCTGTTTAGATTTGCCTGGAAAAGCCCAGTGTACAGATCCCTTGACTGTTCTTTGGTCCACTGGACACCAAGGAGTCTGACCTGTGAAACCAAGTTAATCAAATGATGAGCATCATGCTTCTGGAAAAAACCGGACCTGGTTCTCTGAATGCGTAGATAATTAGGACCCAAGTCTTTGCCTGAATCTATGCCTGCCTCTACCACACAGGGGCTCAGCCAACCTACAGAATTATTGTCTTTTTTCACTCGTATCTTTATTCCTCTTTTCCCAAATCTACTTAAGATTCTAGGCAGAAAAGATCAATGGGCAGAGAGCTTTTCCACGCACCCCACTCGCGGCCTTCCCCCCACCACACAACTTCTCTGTACCCCATCTCCACGTATAAACTCTCTGTGTCCCTGACCTTCACGCAAAGTCCCTATATCCCTTCCACAAAGCCTCTGTCCCTCAGAGATCCTCCCCAAAGTTAATCTCTTCTTCCAGTCATGACTGCCTCCTTCACCTTCTGCCTCTCCCCTTTCCCCAGGATCCTCAAAACCCTCTCTTAAGCCTAATTTTTTTCTCTCCTTTAAATGCCTCTGCCCATTACAAAACTTGCCCTGTGAGTTTGTTTCTTCCTCATTTTGTAATCTGAGCCTTCCACCTCCTGGCAATGCTTTTATGACACCACATGCCATTGAAGTAAATTCTGCACAATTCCTGGAGTCTGACTTACATTCTAATCCATCATTCATGTCAAATATCCAAACTGTTGCTATGCTGATGGTGTCTCTCATCCTGCAGTGCCACTCTACCCACCTGACCTGGGCATATGCTGTACGCATACAATTAGTCAGCTCCAGTGAAGGGGAGAGAGCTTGACAGCAGCCCCTGCTAACACAGGTACGGTTTTGAGAGAAACCCTCCTGCGAAAGCTGGTTGATCACTAAGGAAGGCAACACAATATATCTGTGATTTATTTTGAGTGAAACAGAGATGTCACTTATTGGTAGCAATGGACCACAGACGACCTCAGTTAATAGTAAAACACAGAGGAAAGAGGAATGAGATTAATTTAAAATTACTCTGTTAGAGGAATTCTTTTCATGCTCCTTTTAAACAATAAAGAAAGAAAAAATAATTCAAGTAAAACTGAGGCATTCAAGAGAGAAAGAAGGTTTGGCTTAAATGACCCTGTCAGTTTGAAAATCATAATAAAAAATGAAAATATTGCTGTTTAAATTACAGTTACCACTGGCTGATAAAACTGCAAAGAGTCACGGAAGAACCGGGGCTTACTCTATGAAGCTCTTAGAATAAGATAATTAAAAGAGACTGATTTTTACTTTTCTGGATGCTGGATTACTCAAACAGGTTGGAGCCCTCTGTCAGTTACATACTTTAGGTATTCAAAGTACAAGAAGTTCTAAAACAGGCAGAAGCAGAATAAATCCTCTACTTCCCCGTAAAAAGTATTCCAGATTTATGAAATTCTGAGTTTCCTTGACAATCCTGAAACACAACTTTTAGCCTGTAAAGCAAAGATTGTGTAAGTATTTCTTACACAATCATGCTATTTACACATGACTTTCCTCCCCCCTTGTAACTTACTAACTCACTGGCCAATTTTCATGTACATGCTCAAAAATTTCTTACAGAGCTCCATAAAATAGGGAGTAAGGAGAAGAAAGGAGAGTCTACTAATATCTCTGTTGAGAATAATCTAATACACTCTTCCTTCATCACGCAACAGAGAATCAACATGGGTCCTGGAGGTACCAGATACCCAGACGCATCAGTTTGGCTCTGCACGAAACTTCTCATTAACCACCTCTTCACATGACCATGTGGGACACAAAGCAGGTTTTAATACGCTTTGTCCGTAGATATCTTCAGCACTACCTGCAAAATGTTGCCTGCCTACTAAGCAATCACTTGGGGCGTTAGAAATGGTGTGTTACAGAGCCAAAGGCCCGACAGAGGGAGGAAGCTCAGTCAGAAGCTGCAGAAGAACGGTACGGACCGAACGTGACCTCAGTAAAAGAGCTTTCATGAGAGGAAGATGGTATAGTAACAATAGATGGCAGGTAATTTTTTTTTCTTTTGCTTACATGTGAACTTCTCCCTGGAAACACAAATACAAAAGCCATTAAATGATGATGAGAGACAGATAATCTAAAGAGCGCAGGGAAGGATAAAGTAGAGATACCCAACAGTAGACAAACTAAAGAAAAGTTAGGACGAAATGTTAAATTTCTTATTCTTGTGTCAAGAATGTTAATTATTATTGAAATGTAAATTATCTGAGGTGTGGCACAATTTTCTGTTGCTGCACTCTGAGAAGCCTCCCTTTATAAAATAAGTCAGGCTAAGACTTCTTGTTAGAGCATAAGGATAAAAAAATTTGAGGTTTTAACAAATTTCCAAATCTCCTGGTGTGCTGAAGGGACACGAATGCGACAGATTTTCCATTTAAAATCATGTAAATCCAACCAATTCCTTATTTACCATTTCAGCTCCTTCTCTTTCCTTTAAACTCTGAAGTTGTTGCTGTAGCTGTTCATTTTCAATGCACTTGGCTAGCAAGCACTGCTTAGCCTCCTTAAACTTCAACTCGTAAAATTCCCGTTCTTCTTTCTGTTTCTTTCGCCAGATGGAAAGCTCCTCATACCGGTCCTTCATCGCTTGGTTATGCAACTTCATGGCTTCTAAATGATAGCCAGAGACATTGATTCACATTAATACTCTGTTGATGAAACAGCAGATTTCCACTATGCTGAGCTCAGAATTCTGGGTTAGTAAAGATTTGGTGTGAAATGCGAACCTCCTTCTCCTGTACCTTGAACACCAAACCCAAACGAGTCTTATTATAGTCCCTTAGCACTATAACGAGTAGCACTGAACACACTGCTGAAACCACATGCCCACACTCTCTCACTTCTCGACTTATTCCAAAACCGAAAGGTACAAGCAAGAAATATTGTTCACAAGAGGTGCTTGGTATCTTGCTGCATGGGTTATTTACATGATCGACCCAAATGAAACTACTGCATTGGGATTCTGAAGCTACTGAGCCTTGGTAGGCAAAGCAGACATCCTAGACTGGTAAATTACTGCATGAAAACGGATGCTATCTATCAAAGGTCTTGAACATGCCCAACACTGCAAAACGCTTACATGATTTTCAGGAAGAGTCAGTGAAAGTATCTCAGACTTGCTTTTTTAAATGCAATAAACTCAAAAAGTCTTTTAGACATTGTATTTTCCAATAACTTCCATTATGTCCTGATGTCACATTATAAACTGCCAACAAATCCTTCAGGTTATGTAAATAAATGTCGCTCTGGAGAATGACTCTGCAAGGTATGAGTTACAGCAGCTGTAAATATGGTCCCAAAACATTATCTTACATGATAAAGGACCTTTTAGCAAAATACCAGAGGCACTTCTAGAAACAACTTTCCTGCCAGATACCCGTGAGACTCCAAGGCAGAGAACTTGGACCAGGTCCAAAAACGATTCAGGCAGAATTTAAACAGTCCTGTAAAATCATAGCATGAAAGATACATGACTTCATGTTTCACGTTTTGCTGCCAATATAAACAGTGAGGTACCTCTGTCTTTTACACAGAACATGCCCAGATCCCTTAGGTTTTACTCTATCCATTTAAGAAAAAAAAATCATATCTGACACCTAAACTCCTGGGATCCAGAAACAAATCTCTCTGACCTTGTAGCCTCAAATCATAAGGCATTTTCAGGGAAACCTATTGGTTTCTCACAGATAGAGCCTGCCAAAGATGCCACTTCCTTTTGAAGTACAGAACATACTGCCACATCTAAATGTTCATAGTCGTTACTACAGAGCAGAACAGCCTATTCTGATTCCCCTCTCTGCCCAAGGGGATGCAGCTCCTTTCAGACGGCATCCTAACCAAACTGTTCTGGGCATCGTGCAGTACCCACCCCTCCTGATGCAGCTATGGCAACATGTTAGTCAGTCTGTAACGGAGCTGCCCAGCAGTCCTAAAATACAAACCAAAAAAAGGTTTTAGAGGTTTATGAGCACAGAGAATATAATAGAAAGAGATTTTTCACCTCACCCCCTAAAACTGACCGTGCTATACTGCTTATATGTATAATTCTAAAGCAAATAATTCACCCATACATTGGGCTGTTCTCCCCCTGCTCTTCCACACTGATTCAATTTGATGTGTCCTATCAAACTGGCCTTGCCACTTGCAGAGTTGTTTATACAGTGAATGCTACTTGTTATCCAGCAAGGGCAAATGAGCACTGAGTTCATACTCATAGGACAAAAAAAACCCAGAGAAGAGCCTCAGGGCTTTTGCACTTCAAGACCATTCCACATGCACATTCACCTTTTAACTCATTGTTTTCAGTGATTAGTTCTTTTATCTGCTGTACCATCTCTTCTGGGGTGTAGGTACTAAGGGCAGTGGCAGCCATGCTGCTGTCTGTTCCATTTTCCATTTCAGTCCTGGGATGCTCTCCATTTTCAGCAGGATGGCTCTTCAACTTGTTGGACATCTCTGAAGCATCCACTACAAGGTTTGCAAAGAGAAAACTTGCCTAATAAATGTTTATAAAGAAAACATAACCATACCTTCATTTTATTACGACAAACAAGCCACACATCTTGTCACGTCACACAGGCACCTTCCAATCCCTCTGGCCCAGCTAAACGACAGCATCCCTAAGTTTCCATATCCCATTAACCCCTCAGAGGGCTGCACGAATAAAGCAGCTGATCCTGAGAGGTCTCTGGGGCTAACCCACCCTTCCTCAGGAGCCCCTTCCTCTGGGAACGAAACAAGAACCCCAGTCTCCCCCATTCTCCCCTCTTTCCCCCACCGCCCTGGGCGGCCGCAGCCTGACAGTATTTTGGGCTGTCGGCAGCTCCAGCCCCTGAGGGGAGCGGGCTCCGACACTGCCGGGCCCTGGCAGGGCCTGGGTCGCTGCCTCCCCCCGCCCCGACGCGGCGTTTCACGCCGAGATCCCATTTCCGCCGATTTTTTAACTTTCATTTTCGCTTTCTTGGCCCCTTTTTCCTTCTCTACCGCACACCCGGCACCCCGCCGCGGTACCGGGGCAGGCTGAGGCGCCGGCACCCGCCTCTGCCCGCTCACGGCCGCTCTGTCCCGCCGCAGCCTTCCCTCCGCCCCCACCCCCGGGCCGGGAACGGCCTCCGGGAGCCGCAACCCGGCGTTTCCCCGCTTGGCCTTCCCCGGCGCGGCCCGCCCTCCCCGCAGGCCCACCCCGGATCCGCCGAATCACCGGGCGAGCCCGCCCACGGGGACCCCGAGGGAAACCGGCCTCCGTCCCCCCGCGCCGGGGCTCGGCTCAGGGGCAGCCCCCGCCACCGAGCGTCTTCCCCGCTCACCCCCCCTCACGGCGCACCCACGGCGGCGGCGGCCCGGCTCAGCTGACTGCCCTTCCCCGCCTCCTCCTCCTCCTCCTCCTCCTCCTCCTCCTCCTCCGCGGGGACTTCCCGAGCTCCGCGCTTCCCGCCCACAGCCCGCCCGGCGGCAGGGCAGGGCAGGCGGCAGGCGGCAGGCGGCAGGCGGCAGGCGGGCCTCCTCCCGGTGCCGGGCCTCTCCCCGGTGCCGGGCCTCCTCCCGGTGCCGGCCGCCGATCCCAGTGCCCTCGCCCTCTCCCAGGCGCGCAGCCTCTCCCTGCTCTCACACACCCCGCGGTTCCCTCCCTGAGGAGCCCAGGGCCTGGCCAGCCGAGCGGGACTGAAGCAAAATCCCCCAAGCTGAAGCAAGGACGTGTGAGGGGCAGGCTGCCCGTCAGGAGGAAAGGTCGTGGGTCTCCACAGGAGAACCTCTGTGAAGGTGTGAACCTCATGAGGTTCAACAAGGTCAAGTGCAAGGTCCTGCACATGGATCGGGGCAACCCCCAGTAACAACACAGGCTGAGGGACGAAGGGATTGAGAGCAGCCCTGTGCAGAAGGGCTTGGTGGTACTGGTGGATGAGAAGCTGGACATGAGCTGGCAATGTGCACTCGCAGCCCAGAAGCCAGCGGCCTCCTGGGCTGCATCCA
>JAVSBS010027925.1:0-19457 GCA_033124195.1 Coracias cyanogaster | reverse complement strand
GTGGCAGAGCACTGGAACAGGCTGCCCAGAGAGGTTGTGGAGGCTCCTTCTCTGGAGATTTTCAAAACCCATCTGGACATGTTCCTGTGCAACCTGCTCTAGGCGATCCTGCTCTAGCAGGGTGGTTGGACTAGATGATCTCTGGAGGTCCCTTCCAACCCCTATGATTCTATGATTCTATTCTATGAAACTGGGGTTGTTTAGTCTGGAGAAACTGAGGCTGAGGGAAGACCTTATCACTCTCTACAACTACCTGAAACAAGGTTATGGAGAGGTGATTACTAGTCTCTTCTTCCAAGTAACAACTGATAGGACAAGAAGAAACAGCCTCAAGTTGCACCAAGGGTGGTTTAATTTGGGCATTAGGAAAATTCTTTTCACAGAAAGGGTTGACAATCACTGGAACAGGCTGCCCAGGGAAGTGATTGAGCCATCATCCCCGGATGTGTTTAAAAGCTGTGTAGACGTGGTGCTTAGGGAAATGGTTTAGCAGTGGACGTGGTAAAGCAGGGTTATGGTTGGACTGGATGATCTTAAAAGTCTTTTCCAACCTAAATAGTTCAATGCTTCAGTGATTATTTAGGTTGTTCCAACTTTGACACATACTTCCATGTCATAGTGGAACAGGAATGATAATTTCAGTGGTGCCTGAGACATTCAGACATGATGAAAATGAGCATCTCCTTATAGATGGCCTTGGAAATGGAAGTAGCTAATTAATAAAGCATTGAGAACACCATTGATGTTATCTAATATTGCTGATTGTTGAAGCTGTGTGATCAAATTGTTTTATGAATGAAACTTGGCCAGACTTTGTGCTTGTTAAATCATAGTGTGGTTTCATGCTCTTTTGGCTGTAAGTTAATTGAATCTGACCTACAAGGAAGTTTGTTACAGCTTGTCTCCACAGAATTATAGCCAGTCTTGTTGTTTTCCTAATTAAAACTCTGATTAATGTTAAATTCCCTCAAACTACTCAGACAAATGTTGTCATTGCCAGCATTTTTTGGCAGCAAAACAAATTAGATTTCAGCTTTTTCTAATTTTAAGTGATTTTCAAAATTACATTATATACAAACAATAGCTAATCCCTCTGAAAATAATTATCATATTCTTAACATAAATACTTCAATTATTCATCTGAGAATAATTTTTATACCTTGTGAACTCCTACCTATTACCTGACACTACAGATTTTCCCATAGGAAATTTTACTTTTTAATTTTTAATGGGCTTTGTTTGACTTCTTAATATATTCCTTTGAGAAAAGATTTTATCTTCAATATGACTTAAAGCTTACACTGGTCTCTCAAAAAAAAAACCTTTAGAAAAAACCCTCAGCTGATACTGCAGGATGAACTTAAATCACAGTGAAACATGTTGGAAATTAGTTAGTTAGTGTAGCTGTGCAAATAAGGAAAAGGCGTATTGGATGAAACCAAAACCAAAGGAAAGTGAGTTTTGATTTATAAACTATTTAACATAATGTGTGTTAGCTTAGCTATATTATTTGCTTTGTGAAACTAGGAAAAGTATAAAATGACTTGTTTTACCTGACACATTCCATTCCACTTTTGGTGCAACACTCACTTAACTTTTTTAGATATTATTCACTTTAGTTCTCTCTCCTCCAGCCAAGTAAACATTTACAAAAATTGAGCAAGTATAAATTTCTGAGTGAATACACTCTTTGAAAAAAAAAAAACAAACAAAAAAACAAAACCAAAAGTCAAAGTGTATCCTTCTGAAAATGTTGAAATAAAGCATTTTAACAGGTCTCTTTTTTCCCCCCTGAATAATGTCAGTGTTCTCAAAATGTCAGCTTTTGCTAAATAGTCTCCTCATCAAAATACATTTAGTCAGTCTCACTGTAAATAGAAAATACTGTAAAAGTATGTAAAAATGTGAGCTTAGTAATTTTGGGGAAACTCTGAATAAAACATTATTTGAGAAAACACGTAAGACAAGGTGTTCTTTCCACTGGAGGTGATGTAGAAAACAGGGCAGACAGAACACATCTTCCCCTCTTCCAAACTAACCAGAACAGCTGATGCAGCAGCTACATGTGATACACTTCTGCATATGCTTTAGCACCATCTAGCAGCCCTCCAAGATACTGCACATCATAGCCTGCTTTCCCTTATGCATACCTCTTTAAGCAGTAATCTAGATTATTACTTTTAATTTCCCCAAATAGAGTCGTAGATGTCACAGCCAAATAATATACTGAGTACTGGGGCAAGTCAAGATAGGGCTCCCTAAGTACATAATGCTTGCAAACTGCACCACAGGGTGCCTGGGAAGCCCCATCTCCAGAACTGTTTGTATATGAACTATGACTCACCTTTTGCTGATGCACATACACATTTATTACGTATGTGCTGATATGGTATGATGTACGGTCCTCCTATCTGGTAGTAAATGTAGAAGATAAGGTAAGCATTAAAATGGAATATCTTTATGTGAATTGCACTTAGATCATTCTTTCACTGGATATCTTTTAGTGCAAATCAGGTTTATAAAATCTTACTGTTGTTTACAGCTCTGCATCACCTATTTTTACTGCTGTTTCTCTGAGCCAGGCATTAGCCAGTGATGATGGGTGGGACATTTCCTTCTAGTCATATACATCCAGTCTCTGGACTAGACACCAACCTATGGCTAAGACAGCTGAAGTGCTGGGGACTGGGTTGTGGGCCCCCGAGTGGGAGTTGAGCTGTGATGAGTCACAACCTAGCAGAGTGTTTTGTTCCCCAGTTCGTTCCAGGCCCCAGAGGCAGAGCCTGGCCCACCTGTGTGTGGCCCCACCTTCCACCAGGTGGTCATGGTTGGGGTGTGGGCAGGGCCAGGACTATATCAAGGAAGAACTGATCAGTTTGTGAGTAGCTTCTTGTTGGGGCTGGTGGCTATTGAGGTGGCTGCTGCTACACTAGTTTCATGCAGAAACATAGAGGATTTGAGAGAGAGAAGAGCAAAGGGATGTGCTGCTTCTGAGGGGATGTTGTTGAGTTTGGTGTTGGCCAGCAAAATCAGAGAAGAAGCGGCACAGTTTTGAGAGCTGCTACAACAGAGGAAGCTTTCTCAAGTAGTAGCACTGATGTGTAGGAACATTTTTTGACCAGTTTTTAAGGATATGAATAAGAACTGAATGCTAACACTGGTCAAAACATCTTTGTTCAAAACAGTACACGCACAAAAAAGGGAAAAAAAGCAAATATTTCTTTTGCTCCTTCAAAATTAGAACTGCATTTGTCCAGAAGGAAAGAAGCTGACAGTGACAAAATAAGCTCTTAAAAACAAGATAAAATAACTTTGAAGTGCTTGCATGCATAGTGAAATTCTTATTGTAGTGTGTTCGGAGTTGCGGTTTCAGTGCCTGAGAAAATGTAAGCCCCTCAAATTGACCGGGGTATACAAAGATTCACAGAAGAAGAAAATCTCCTGAACTAACAAAATCAAAATATTTTATTATACACTTAAACACAACTTTTAGTTTTTTGTCTGGAGGATTTCACTGATATTATCTATATGGATTTCACTGGTATGATCTATAATGCCAAAAGCCTTACTGATGATTAAAGCAAATGGTTTGGACCGTTCCAGCAACAAGAGTCTTCAGTTGGTTACGAGGATTTTTCTGAACAACAAAAAATGCCAAACTCAAAATGTGACAAAAATGAAAATTTCTAATAGAATCAGACATGTTTTGATTAAACTTTGATTGGGAAGGTTCTTTTTGGTTCCCAGATGGATTTGCTTAATAAAATTCTAGCAAAACAGTCTAGAAGAGAGCTTGATGGGGCCACGTCCCCCGAGGCAAGAACCATTATGTCTAAATAACCTCTGAGAAACAATAGTCCAAATTATACTAGACAGCCTCCCATAGCATAACTTTGCTATTTTTCTAGAAGTATTTTCCTAATTTCTGAAGAAAATCTTGTTTGTTACAACATAATTCTATTATTTCTTGTCCTATCTGCCCTGAACATAGAGAAACAGCTCTCTCTAGGGCTATCTTTTACCTAGGCAAAGTTGCTACTGCACCTTCAATCTTCTCTTTAGGCTAAAAGTCCCAATTCTTTCTATCTTTACTTGTAGATTTTTAGACCTCTGCTCACTCCTGACATGCTCTTGTCACCTGGGGCTTAGGACACTCACATAAAGAACATGAGCCCTTGTTTTGCCAAAATCAGATACAATGAAAACAAAAGCAAATAATAGCACTGTAAAAGACAGCATTGCAAAGCAGTACCTCTGACCTAAGTTTTATGTGTACTCTCATTAGTGGATGACTTTGAAAGTATACAGTGATACTGGCCTAGTTTAAGTTCAGCATAGATGCTCAAATTTGTTAACAGCTTTATTTTATATCACTCTGTTCTGATAGGAAGTCATGAAATATGCATAATATTTTGATGTCTGTAAGTTGTCTCCTCTTTAGCAATGTTTGTAGGCTACTAATAAAATTGTCAGTCTGGATTTGTTTAAAAAACAAATTTAATTGACTTGAAGTTTTTAATGCATCCTGTTTGTAAATAAAATAAAAAAGGAAACCATCTCTCCTGAGAAGGCCTATGTCCTCCATATCATGTTAAATAATTAACAGCACTCACCATGCCAGCAATTATTAGGAGACATCTCCTGGAGATGGCCTCTTGCTCTCAATAAACACATTGACTAATTTTGACAAATGTTATTAGTCTCAGAAGCATGCTTGTTCGTGGTATCACATTTAATGATCTGCAAAGCATGTCCCCTTCTAACACTTAGCAGTTATAGAAAGTACCTCCTACACCCTGCAATTAAAGCATAGCCTGTAAAATAATTAGTCACAGGGAAAGAATGTCAGACAGAAACAAGGGTTCCTAAGATTCACAATCATTTCAGCAATAATTGAGCAAACTGGGGATCTATTCAGAAAGCTTCTCAAAGATGTAATTTCAATGCTAATATTATTTTATAAGTAGAGTTTATAATAAATATTCACTGGGTGAATTTCATAAAAATAAAATATATGTTGCATGGATATTTATAAAAAAGCATTGCTAAATTAGGATTCCACTCTTTCTCCAAAATATGTCAGAGGCATAAACGCCTATGTGATGACAGTTAGCTAATATGAAATCTCATAATATCATTTAATTTCACAGGCTATTCCAGCAACAATATTTCTACCTTCCTTCTAGGAGAAAAATAGAGAGAATTGTACAATCATTTAGATTGGAAAAGACTTTTTGGACCATCCAGTCCAACCACAACCCTATTCTACTAAGTCCTCTGCTAAACCATCTCCCTCAGCTCCTCGTCTACACGGCTTTTGAACACATCCAGGGATGATGATTCAACCACTTCCCTGAGTAGCCTGTTTCAGTGCCTGACAACTGTTTCAGTGAAAAACTTTTTCCTAGTGTCCAACCTAAACCTCCCCTGGTGCAACTTGAGGCCATTTCCTCTTGTCATTTAGCAGAGGAAGCATTTAGGAGAAAACTAACTTCAACTGAACGATAACATATTTAATTGTGAGCAGAGCTAATATGGTTACCAGATTCTGTGACAGATACAGGACATGAATTCAAGTTCTGGGCCAAGCTCATACTAAAGGTATTGTCCATCCAGTGCCTCTGAGAAGGAGTAACCAACCATCAAAACTGCTGAGAATGCTAGTCATGTCCCTTCTTTGTACGTTGGCCACACACTGGCCACAGACACTACTCAAACTGCGTCAGCCCCACACGTCTGCTGGACAGGGGCAAGTATTGACTACACTTTCATTCAGCAGTCAAGTTTTCATCTTCCTGAGTCTTCAGTGGGTACTGCCTAACATTATAATCCACAATTAGTTTCAGTGAGCTTTTGGGAAATCCTGTACAAAGCTTCAGCGAAGTTGTCTCCAGTAAGAAGGATATAACATATCCCATATCTCTTGACAATGGAAATCAATCTTGTATCAACTCCATCTTTCCTTACAAACAGCTTCCTTTGACCATGGAGTCTTTGCTTACTGTAACAGGTTTATCTGTGTCTTTTCAGTTGTTAATGTTTGAAGCAGCATTGGACTTTTCTAGCACGCTAGCTTTTGGCTTCCTAGTTCACACATGATCATTGTTATTTTACTTTTACTAAAAGGGTTTTCCCCATTTCCAAAGACATTTGATCTAATGGAAGGCAAGTAGCAGATGGTTCATACAAAATCTTGTTAGGTTCTTTGAAAAAATGTTTCATTACTGTGTGGGTGAAAATATCCTCTGTTTTCAAAGTAATTGTAATATAGCAACTGTAATGTGCAGTACACAATATTTCAAGTTTTATATAGTAATTGTCTTAGATAAGACTCAGGAAGTGAAACAGCGAGGTCTACAGAAATATTTTTTACCTTGGGTATGTCACTTTTCTTGTATTTCCTTTTTATTTGCTGTTTCTGTCTAACCTTATAGCACATGTTCTTTGACACAGAGATTATTTTTCACATATGGTCATATAACAAGATACAGAAGCCTTTGTGTAGCTGGGGCTTCTGTGCTTAGTGTAAGAAAAATAAAAAACAGTAACAAGAAATGAAATGTTGTAGGCCCTTAGAAAAAGTGTGGAGGAAGGAAGACTCCCCATTGGTCAATGACTGGGTTAGAGATCCTTTAGGCTAGCTGGACATCCACAAATCCATGGGATGCACCCACAAGTCCTGGGGCTGTTATTGCTAAGCCAATCTCCATCATTTTTGAAGGGTCATGGAGAACAGGAGAGGTGCCTGAGGGCTGGAGGAATGCCAACGTCACTCTAGTCTTCAAAACAGGTGAAAAAGAGGACACAGGAAACTACAGGCCAGTTAGCTGCCCCTCCATCCCTGGAAAGGTTATGGAACAGCTCATTCTGGAGGTCATCTCATCATGGGAGCATGTGGAGAAAAAGAAGGTTATCAGAAGTACTCAGCATGGATTCAGCAAGGGGAAATCATGTTTAAGCAACCTGATGGCCTTCTGTGGTGGTGTGACTAGCTGAGTAAATGAGGGTAGAGCAATAGATATTTTCTACCTTGGCTTCAGCAAGACTTTTGACACTGTCTCACATAACATCCTCATAGGTAAACTCAGGAAGTGTGGGTTAGAGGAGTGGACAGTGAAGTGGATTGAGAACTGTCTGAACAATGGATCTCAGAGGGTTCTGATCAGCAGAACAGAGTCTAGTTGGAGGCCTGTAGCTAGTGGTGCTCCCCAGGGGTCACTACTGGGACCAGTCTTGCTCAACATCTTAATCAATGACCTGAATGAAGGGATGCAAGTTTACCGATGATACAAAACTAGAGGAGTGGCTGATACACCAGAAGGCTGTGCTGCCATTCAGTGAGAAGGGGAACCTCATTAAGTTCAACAAGGGCAACTGTGGAGTCCTGAACTTGGAGAGAAATAAACCCATGCACCAGTACAAGTTAGAGGTCAACCTGCTGGAAAGCAGCTCCATGGAGAAGGACCTTGGAGTTCTGGAGAACAAGAAGTTAACCATGAGCTAGCAGTGTACAAGAAGGCAAGTGGTAATGGCATCCTGGGATGCCTTAAGATCTAGGCAAACCTGCTTTGGCAGGGGGGTTGGACCAGATGATTCCCAGAAGTCCCTTCCAACCCCTAACATTCTGTGATTCTGATTCATCCTGTTGGGATATTAATGCACAGACAAAGGAGTCTGAGTGTACCATCCATGAGGATCTGAGCATCCAGCAACAGACTCATGAGTGGAGAAATTAAATTCAAGGCATGCAGTCAGAGCAATTTACCCTCTAGTCACTGCAAGTGACTAGGTAAGCAAGCTTTGCCTTTGTCTATAGCTTCAGTCCATAAACAAACTCAAGCCAAAGAGGAACAGGGAAATAATATCTGATGACAGTAGCAGCACAGAACAAATTATGACTTACAGTTAGGAACTTACCTGGCTTGCTTGAGCAGATCATGCCATTATGAGATCCATACTTTATTTAAAGTCGGTTTTGAATAACCCTTGGTCTGAAGACCATGGAAAGAGAGAACAGTGAAGATTTGCATTGTGGAGCATATTGTTACACTCCATCAGCTACAGTAAGCACACTCTTTGTTTTCTGTTTCCTTAGTGAATAACCTGTGTAGGAAAGGACAACAACTTAAATTACAAACTGTTCTTTTAAATGAACTAATCAAAATGTGCTACAAGAGAATATTGGGCTGTAACATTTGCCTGTTCTGAGTATTGATAAAATCCTGAAGACTTCAATATTCATGAAAAGAGGACTTGATAAGATCACAAAAGATCAAGTCAAATAGATAACATTTTCCCTCACTACTTCTTCAGTTTTAATGACGAACTTGCATGTATAATCACAGTAATACTGAGATGGCGGCTGTAACTGCTGGCGCTGTGCTACCATACATGCACCATCAAAGTATTTGTGCTACAGTTGCCACTTAGTGCAGCAACACTCTGCATTTAATATGTTTAAGCACTGCTTCTTCTAGGATCGTTATTGACAGTAGAAAAACCGCCTATTTCTCTGTGGAAAGAATCTTCTTTCCAGCAGAACTATTTTCTGTCACTCCTAAGTTTAGAGTAGTCCTAATAAAGATCAGTTTTATTTTGAGTTTTAATAGATATATAATGTTGTTTTTCAGTAACATTTTTAGTCTGTCAGGAAATCAGCATGTTCTTTCTGATTTGTTCGAATTTTCTTTCTTCTAGAAAGAAAACTGAATACATTTGGACTGCAGAGTCAAAATGTAATCATTTACAGAAATTAGTTTTATAAAGCTTTCGTATAAACAAGAACCAAACACCACTATCGATGGTAGGTGAAGGGCCACAGTAGTTACCATCAGCCTGCTGTGAGAGCTGCTAGAACAGATAGAACATGTTCACAAGTGGGACTGGGCAGGCAGACAACCATGTTACTAGCTGTGTGTGCTGCTGCTGTTACCTTCACATCTCTCATTTACTAAATAAACTTGAGTAGGAAGAGAAAAGGAAGGAAAAGATCATAAAGATGTCCACTTTTAATTGCATATTATTTCTAAACAGCACATTACGAACTGTTAATATTATTTTTAATAGGCATGCTTGTGAATTTTCTTATGATTATGAGAACATTCCTTATGCACATTTTTAAAATAATGTATCTAAATAGTAGGCCATGTTCTAGTGAGTTAAATCTGGATGAGAGGGAACAATTTATACTAAGTTGGTGCAAAATTTTATGGTGAAAACAATTCCTTTTTTTCAGTATATTGTAATATGAACAAGTTAAAACTTTCAATGTGAGAATGTTGATTTCAGTGTTAACTTTTCTGAAAACCTCCCAGCCAAACGACTGTCTGGATCCAAGACTCAGGAGCTGCCCACTACACATTCAGAAAGATCAAATCTCTGATGTCTGACACCCTGAGGTGAGTTTTCATCTAGTCTATTTCTGTCCCTGTCCACCAAAGACCAATACGATTACCTGTCTTATTCTGGGCCAGACACAGACAGCTGGCCATATCTGGGGTGACAGACTTTTCTTCCCTTGAGAAGGCTTTCATGTTCTAGAAGAGAACTGACCAACGTTGTGCAAGAGTTTTTATTCTATAAGAGGGAAACTTCAAGCACCTTCAGTGGAAGTGCTGGGGCACTGTGTAAACTCCAAGAAATTTCATTTTTGTTCAGAATTACTAAAGAAAATATTGTTTCTGGTCTAACATCCTTGCTCTTCTCAGTCTGTGAGTCTTTAGCATGGAAATCTGGGGTATATGATTTTCTTTGCATCTGTATTTTTTTTCTGTTTTAACAGCTGGAGTTTACTAGAATGCTTTGACTTATAGAGCAAAAGAGCACAATGTTATGACTGTATACTAGAAAGCGAGTTTTGATGCTACCCAATACATTGGAACAGTCTGTTACTCCTTTCTCAGCCAAGCAAAATCTATTCACTTGTGCATTTTTGGCAGCAATATGTGTTTTGGAGGAAAGCTGCTATTGTTTTGGTGCCTGATATCATAACAGACCGTAACTCTTTTACACATGGACTGCATTGGACAGTTAAAGGTGTTAGTTTCAGTGGTATTTTACCTAAACTTTTTCAGCAACATCTAAAAATCATATTCAGACAAAACATATATAAAAATAAAGCTCAAAAATTGAAACTAATCAAAGCTGCTAAGAACTTTCTTTGAGAACTGCATTAGCATGAAATAGAACAATACTCTCCACAAAAGCAAAACAAACCCCCTCATCATTCATTAATCTCATTCATCCAATATTAATTTTCAACACAAATAAGAAATAAATATAAGGAGAATAACAATCTAGAAATTAACATGCAGATAAAATATGGAGCTTTCTGCATTGTCTGAGTGTATCCACAGTCGTTACAATGAGAAATAACCCTCTAAATTAAAATATTCTAGTCCAGGTGTGCAGACAGCCTCAGATGACAATTTAAAACAAAATAATTTCTGTAAGGGTGAATTCTGAGCATGTTAAAGCTCCCTGATTGACATGACAGATAACGAAAAATGTTTAATAAGATAACTCGTCCAGGCTTATCACTGGCACTTTGCAAAGCATAAAGCACAGCCATTAGTTATAGCAAGAAATTGTTATATCACCAATGAAATAATTAATATTTGCCTTCCTGTAATTCACCAGGACTTTGACCACAAACATGTACATTTTCTAGGAAATCAAACTCTGCCCTCCCAAAAACACATAATGCAGAGAATTTTAAACTACTACTTCCCAATTTTCATTACTTCATATTTCTGAGGGAAATAAATTTTAGAATTAAAGTTGACAAAATTAATGCTGATTTTAAGAAAAATTGGGAAATGAATTGTAATCAAAACGGGAAGGTTAGTGTCTTCCACTGCTGCATCTTGAAGCATCTCATCAACTCTTAGGCACTATAATGTAATGACTGAAAAAATGAAGCTCAGCAGCTCACTTATTCCTTAGGAAAAGAAGAATGGAGCTTATTTTCTTTCCCTGGAACACTGGGCGATGTGGTTTATATTGTCCCACACAGTCTGCTGTTCTGCAAAGGGCAGATGACTCTGGATCACAGCAAGGACTTATAACAGGTCTGTGTCCTGTTACTGACCGTCCCATGCACCCACTCCCTCTCTCTTCCTTTGGGAAATCCCAGACTCATTTTAGGCAAGACCAAAGCTCATGTTGAATGCAGTAGAGCCAATATCTTATCCTTTGCTTTAAAGTTCTGGAAAAAACATCACATGAACCCTTTTTTTTTTTTTCTGAGGGAGAATACATCATTAATATCTTGGTGGTAGAGTACACGATAGACATATTTAAAGGTTCTCCACAAACAGAAGCATTTCAGTTGCCCAATATTTCAACTCCTTTGGACAAACAAACATGAGGTAAAATAGAATACTGATATAATGAAATGTCATTCATCATTCAGTGTTACAGATGATGTTACAGAAAGCACCAAGTACAGAAACCTGTGTACTGAAACCAACATTTGTCTTAAAAAAATCAATGTGCTAAGTAATAATAACTAACCTGAAAGAAAATATATTTGCAGACGCTCAGCTACACATGAAGAAAATGGATGTGAGTAAAGAACAAATGCCCAACAAGAAATAGTACAGCTATTTTTTATCTGCTCAAGATTTACTTACAGAAAATTATAGCAAGTTTTTTTTCAGATCATATATTCTAAGTTAGACCAAATTCACACAAGATGTTTTTGACATCCCAGAGGATCTTCGTTTTCAGAGCTCAAAGGTCCACTTTTTTGTTAAAACCAGGCTATAAAAATCCCGTGAATGTATAAACAAAGAAAATCCCCCAAATTTTGTAGTACACCAGAACAAAAGAGAATGCTTAAAGCATTCACATAGTCCATCTGCTGGGGCAGACTACATTAAATAAGAACTTGCCCAGCAGTATTTTAGTATTCAGTGTTATGATTCAAACAGGAAATAAAAAAAAATAGAAAAAGCCCTTCACACTTCTAACAAATCTAAAAAAGACTTCATTCATATTCATATCTACAATGAAACAAGAAGTATAGCAGAATATTTTAATTAACATAATTTAGGATATTTAATCCAACTAACTTAGAAGAACTCCATCTCTCAAAGTAGGATGTTCTTAGCTAAGACTTGAGGTTCAGAAGAATACTGAACACCTCGTAGCATTCCCATAGTTCTCAAAACCACAGCAAACTGAAAAGAAAAATGAATCTTCACACATTTAAAAGTCCAGAGGTAGATAATCCACTAGGGTGGGTGAGGCTGGGATCAAGTCCAATAATTAAAATTATTACAGTACCAAAGGGCTGAGCCAGAAGAATTCTCCAAGACCACCATATGTATTGTTTTGCAATATACATAAAATGGACTCCTATGGTAAGGGCCATGGAAGACTGCCCTGACACTTAGAATGTTTCATCCATGGGGAAGACTACATCACACATTGCAAATGTCATACATGCAGAGACCTCAGCCCACCACACAGGAACATCTATAAAGCACTTGAATTCATGCAGATCCATATCTACCAAACCTGAAACAATATGGTTCATTTGGTTATCCCAGTGAGGAAGTAAAATACCCAGACAGAGGGGCTCCATGATAGTATCTATATGCTTAATTCCTAACTTCTGAGAAGCCAGCACGGGTTGACTGTTAAAATGCTGCGAAAACACAGCTGTTACTGAACGGTGGACCTCACAGCAAACAAGAAGGACCAGTGCAAACTCCTGGACACAACAGACAAAAGGATTTTGTTGGTATATCAGACATTCCTAGAGATGAAGATACTACCAAAAAGTGAAATTGTGTTTGAGCCGTAAAACAATTTGAGGAATTATACCATAGTGATATTTTGTAGAACCTGGCATCTGTTAGTGCTCAGGGCAGCATGTAAAAGTGCCTGGTAGACTACTGAGCCTGTTTGTTGTGAAATATCTTACCGAAAAAAGCACACAGCAGCCTCGTTATAGGGGAGCTTTGAGATAAATTATAGCTAAATCTAATAAGAGTTATAAACCATTATTATAATGTCTTTCAAATTTGTTTACTGAATAACTGAATATCTTTAGTTCTGGATTAGAGACCATGAACTACAGATCTCAAGGGCTGTCACTCTTACTCATATAGTCTTTAAAAGGAGATACTTCTTTTTGTTGTTCTTGTTCATCTTAAATTATTTACATCTAGCAAGCTCAGAGAAAAGCCCTTTCTTACATAGTACATGACTTCAAATTTACTGAAATTTATAGAGATGCTTTTCTGATAAGAACTTTGCATCCCAGAATTTAATGACTAAAAAGTCTGCTCCTAAATTGAATTACAAATTCAGTCAAGAATGTCTCTCATTCTCTTCTAATGTAATTCAGATTATAGAACGGTAGAACATAGAAAAATGTTTCCTCTAGCCCCCCAGACATTTTTAAAAGCACATTGTTCCTTTTTCATTCACTCAAATTATTCTGTTGTTCATCCTTGAGAACAATGCCTAATTCATTTAAAGAAAGTTTGTGGGTTTTTTACTGTTGCTATGCAAAAGATACAAGCTGCTTTCTGGTTTCATTTTATGACACATTTTTTCAGCACGAGCATTTGGTTTCAGTGTCTGTCCATCGGATGTGAACGTAACTTCTCTGTGCAAACTCAGAAGCAAATTTGGACACACAGCACTGGTGTTTAAATGAGATCCACTGAGAATTAACAGATTTTAAGAGAAATCAACAATCAACAAGCTCTGGAAATGCGACCTAATCACCATGTTGCTCATGATTCTCTCAAGAAAAATAACAGTATTTGTTACTCTTGCTGTAAGCAAGCATGAAATTGGAGGCAGTTTCGAAAGAATAAATCCACAGTGCTGCATATAGAAGTACTTCATGCTAGGAAATGGACTTTAATTAAAACATCACTGGTGTCAAATTTCTAATAAAATGTTTAAAGACAAATGAAGATAGTAGAACCTTAGGAACTCTGCTAATATAGAAATAGCTGTTAATTGCTAGGGATTTACATTTTTACATTAGCACAAAGTCTGAGACACAAAACTGATAAAAAGACACAAATTATTTGTATGCACCTAAGCTCTTTTTAGATTGTCATGTAAGTGGTGTGTTCAGCTGGTGTGGAACATCCATGAGCTCAAAAAGCCGTCACCATGACCTCCTTTGCTGGTGCACCCCATGGGAATTACCTCCCATCCATGCTCCTTGTCATGTTTTATTAGTACTTGCATGCACAGGTTACCACAGGTTACCTGCATCTGCAAGAGTAAACTCAGTTTTACTCAGTCTTTCCTAAGGTGACCAGAAGACAGAGAAGGACTGCCATTTTGACAGCTTCATTACCTGCTTCCTTGAATCTCTTGCACAACCACTGGAGCATGACATAACTATCCTCTGAATCATAATACTCTGCTGAGGCCTACATGGATTTTCAATAAGAAATTGGATAACAGATTACTGCTTATCTTCAGTGAATGACTTGAGCTTTTCTCTGGGATCTCTGAGGACCAGGCTAGCAATGCATGGAGACACTTGAAGGAAGTGGATGCAAATTACTTTTGTCCCTCCTGAAGATGTCAGGTACAGTTGTCCAGTGAAAGTAATATGGCTACGTGGCCAACCCAACTAAGAATCTGGAAAAAAGCCAACAATCAAACCTAAAACCAAACTCCCCCTGCAAAAAAAAAAACCAAACAAACAAGACCAAAAAAACCCTGTCAAAACTGAAACAGCAATACCAGACATATTTTTCCTTCCTACTCAAAATACAAAAAGTGGCCTTCAAATTGATGTTTTTTCTTTCACAAAATGAGTAGTTTTAAGCTTGTACTTTCAAAGTTATAAAAAAAAAATCACAAACTCAGAAATGGTCATTTGGGAAGTGTGGGGTGGACAGGATTTGTTGAGTGAAACAGGCAGAAACTACCTGTGCAATTAAAATCTATTCTGCACACCACTGCACCTCAACAGCAGAGAAAACTCAGAGGGAAGCAGTGATATATATGTGCATATATATTTGTGTAAATATGCTTCAGCAGATAAAGGTCTCTCTCTTGCATTTCTGGCTAGGACAGCAGAGCACTGAGGCAACAATGTCAAGAGAAAGGAGCTCCATGCTTATGGAGAAACTGACATACCACAGAGAAGGCGGCAGTGAGCTCAGAGGTGAGGAATGTGGAGGCTGTTCCTGACCACCTCTGTCCCACCACGTGCTGGTCTCTACAGATACAACCTTCACATCAGAGGCAGATTCTCAGTCTTGGCTCTAGCATTTATACCAGCCACCCCTCTTGCCCATCTTCTGGTCCAACAATCCCCAGGCTCTAGCTGTCACTTTTCATGTGACTATTTGTAGGAGAACTGCAGTGAGTGTGCATGGAAAAGGCAAACATGGAGTCCGAGAAACAGACTTGTAATAGTGGCATTGATCTCAGGCTGGCTCTGTTTTGAAGGAGATCCTTCAAGATATGGAGGACTTGAATGGACAAGGCTCTGAGCAATCTGAGTTTGTTTGGCTGTTCCTGCTGTGGGCTGGGTTCAAACAGGTGGTTGCAATCTCAGACTGTACTTTGGTGGGACTTCAAGGAGGTTCACCTTTCACATCACTACCCTATACCTCACTCCTTACTTGCTAAAAAAAGAAAGAGGATTTACATCAGAGATCTAAGCAGTGGATTGGTACTTGCAGCAAAAAGAACCCTCCAAACATCTCATGTTTCTCATGCAGTCATTTAAAGTAATTCTTTTACATAACATTAAGATTTGACCTGGACGGGCTGGAGAGTTGGTTGGAGGGAAACCCATTGAAGTTCAACAAGTGCAAGTGTAGGCTGCTGCACCTGGGGAGGAATAACCCCATGTACCAGTACAGGTTAGGGGTTGACCTGCTGGAAAGCAGTTCTATGGAGAAGGACCTCAGAATACTAGTAGATAACAAGTTAACCATAGGCAAGCAATGTGCCCTTGTGGCCAAGGAAGCCAATGGTATCCTGAAGTGCATTAAGAAGATTGTAACCAACAGGTCAAGGGAGGTTCTTCTCCCTTTCTAATCTGCCCTAGTGAGGCCACATATGGAGTAGTGTGTCCAGTTCTAGGCTCCTCAGTTCAAGAGAGACAGGGAACTACTGGAGAGAATCCAGTGGATGGCTGCAGAGATGATGAGGGATTGGAACATCTCTCTTACGAGGAAAGGCTGAGAGACATTGGTCTGTTTAGCATGGAGAGGAGAAGACTGAGAGTCTTCTCTCAGAGACTCTCAGTGTCAAGAGGATGGGGCCAGTCTTTTTCCAGTGGTGCCCAGTGGTAGGACAAGGGGCAACAGGTGTAAACTAGAACACAGGAAATTCAATCTAAATATAGGGAAAAACTTATTTACTGTGAGAATGGTGGGACACTGGAACAGGCTGCACAGAGAGGTTGTGGAGTTTCTTCTCTGGACACTTTCAAAACCCACCCCAACATGTTCTTGTGCAACCTGATCTTGATGAATCTTCTTTGCCTGTGGGGTTGGACTAGATGATCTCCAGCTGGCCCTTCCAACCCCTACCATTCTGAGATGCTGTGATTCTGTGATTCAAGGTGTTTCCATCTACAGAGAGGAAAACTAAAGCAATGCTAGAGGTGAAGTGACCATGTAGGCCACATTTTTCTTTTGCTTGTACTGCCTGCAAAGAACAGCTTTTGTAAAGCAGGTGCAGCAGGATTGGTTTCTTTCATCTGCTGCAGTGATTTTTCAATCCTGTTGGCTAAGTAAAATCTGCTGTGAATAGCAAAGCCTTCACTTCTGTGTTCAACCATCTGTAGGGGACTAACAGTTGTAAAACTTCTTCAATTCATCCAACAGACCCGTTGGGGAGCCTGTTCCAATGCTCTGTAACCCTCACAGTAAAGAATTTCCTCCTCATGTTTAGGTGAAACTTGCTGTGCTCTAGCTTGCATCCATTTCCCCTTGTCCTACCGCAGGGCACAAGTGAAAATAGGTTGCCCCTTTCTTCTTGACACCCAGCCCTCATGTATTTATACACATTAATTAGATCCCCTCTCAGTCTCCTCTTCTCCAGACTAAAAAAACCCAGGTCTCTCAACCTTTCCTCATAAGACAGGTATTCCAGTCCCCTAGCCATCCTCGTAGCCCTCCATTGGACTCTTTCAAGTAGATCTGTGTCCCTCTTGAACTGGGGAGCCCAGAACTGAATGCAGTACTCCAGGTGAGGTCTCACTAGGGCAGAGTAGAGGGGGAGGAGGACCTCCCTTCATCTGCTGGACACACTCTTCTTAATACATCCCAGGATACCATTGGCTTTCTTGGCCAAAAGGGCACATTGCTGTCCCATGGATGTAGAAATTGATGTGATAAAGTGAATTCAGGACTCAGCAATACAGCTTTTTCAAAACTAAGACTGAGGACACTGCTGCCTTATAAAGTTACATGCAGTGAGACCCATCAGAGAACTCTCATTGACCTCAGAAGGTAAATGCAAGCCTCAGCTCAGTAGAACAAATGGCATAAAAGCAGGTGTCTGTTCTCCAAACTGCTTTGTTTTGCTGTTATGCATGAGCTGGAGACCCTCCTGTTTGCTACTGAAGAAGGAAGATTTGCTTTTTAAAATTCTAATATCATCAGAGGATTTTTCTCTTAGAACTTAAAAACAGCAAAGAAACTTTAAACAGCAGGCAAGAAGACTGTTACAGGTGACCCAGCCATAATTTGCAGAGGTACTTTAATCAGCACAGCAATGTTGAGGATCATGATACTCTGGCCCTTTTTTCTCTCCTGAACTATACAGTTGATGGTTGGGCTAATTTGTAGCTGTCAAGCTTGCACTGAACGTACTGAGGGTTTCCGTGATACTGCTCTGTCCACTTGAAGGCAAACGGTACAGTTTGGGTTTCAGAAAAAAGTCAATTAGAAAGCAATTTCCATGCATTCATAACTTACTCAAAGTGTTGTAATCTTGCCCGCTGCTTTCCATATGCCTTGCTCTTTCAAAGCTGATTTATTTATTTCTGTTATCTGCTTCATTGTAAACTCCCAGAGAACGGACTGTCTCCTTCACTGTATGCACGCAAAGTGCCCACCGCATTCTGGTTTTCCTTCTTGCTGGGTCTTCAAGATGCTGCTACAATTAATGTGGTGATGGAAAGTTTGAATAACCTCCTTGTAGCTGCTCTGAGGGATGAATGTGAGGAAGTCTCTTAGGATTTTTCCTATAATAAAGTATTATTTTTCACATTAACAGTTCCAAAATAGCTGAACTTTGACTTGATCTTCTCAGTGCATGTTTCCCAGAGTATGTGTTCACTAAACTGTTCTACCGCTGAGAGGGAAATTCTGGCCCCCTGAAAGCTGTGCACAGTCCTGGGGAGCAATGGCCCACCCAGCTGCTTTTTGCTGCTTGATTTTGAGGAGTGGATCTGGTATCTTTTTTGTTTGCACCTCTATAAACTTTCAGATTACACTATAGCTTGAGCGAATGAACCCAGGAAGCATTTAAAACCACCTAGTTTTGAAGCATCACAAAAATAAGTATTTTTAATTGGTCAAGGAAAAATTGCATATCAGTGGATGATACTCTTTTTACAGGTATGTGACGGTGGTGGCAGTGTAGGGATAGAGTTGATGGAGGTTAGTGGCTTTTTATCTTCCTTTGCAGCTTAACAGTGAAGATAAAGTGTTGGGACAAGACCCTGGATGCCTGGGCTCTGAAAATAAACTTACCTCATATTTTTTTTTGGCAAATTACTCATAGTCTCTTGCTACCTGAATTTCTTGTCTTTGAAGTGGAGACTGCAGGCAAGAGGGTTGCCATCCTGGAGTGCCACTACTGCTTCTGAAACTGTTGTGCCATCCTGGCCTGGAACGAGGAGTTACAGAGGTCCTGCCTGTCTGGATGAGGGAGAGGTTGTGAACATTTACCAGACAGTTTCTGACTCAAAACTTGATAGCTGGTGGACAGGGCTATGTGGTATATCTGGCAAGGGCACTTGATGGAGGTCTCTGCTAGGTCTCTGCTTAGTTTACAACTTCTTACCTGCACAGTGAGACAGCTGATTGGAGCAGGTTTTGATACTTCATTAAAACACTATGGACAGCGGGATCGAGCGCACCCTCGGCAAGTTTGTGGATGACACCAAGGTGCGTGGTGCAGTCAGCATGCTGTGGGGAAGGGATGACATCCAGAGAGATCTCGACAGGCTTGAGAGCTGGGCCTTTGTGAACCTCAAGAAGTTCAACAAGACCAAGTTCAAAGACCTGCACATGGGTTGGGGCAATCCCAAGCACAAATACAGGCAGGGAAATGAATTAATTGAAACCAGCCTTTACAAGAACTTGGGGGTCTGGTTGACAAGAAGCTCAATGTGACCTGACAACGTGCACTTGCAGCCCAGAAAGCTAACCATATCCTGGGCTGCTCATGATCATGCGCCAGAGAGCACTGGCTACATTTGTTCGGGATCTGACTGGCTT
>JAVSBS010027922.1:0-12154 GCA_033124195.1 Coracias cyanogaster | reverse complement strand
AATTTACTGAGGGTGCATTCGATTCCCTCATCCAGGTCATTGATGAAGATATTAAACAAGACAGGTCCCAAAACTGATCCCTGAGGGACACTGCTTGTGACCGGTCACCAAATGGACTTTACTCCGTTCACCACCACCCTCTGGGCTCGGCCATCCAGCCAGTTTCTAATGTCTATTAAAGTACTCACATACTTCCCTGTCCTTCTATAAATATTTATAGAAATTCTTTCTCCTTCTTAAGGTTTTTTTTCTGTCAATAGTGCCATACTTTAGGGTTTTTTTTCAGAATTATCTTAATACACCTGTTTCCTCTATCATGCATGAATAATGCAGTTTTTCCATAGTCCAAATGAAATTATGGTCTGCAACAATGTGTTGGATAGTGCCAAGTGGGTATAGCAAATTAGATAATCCATACCCTTGAGTCTGAACTACTTTGGGCACTTTAAAAATGTGACTTGAAAACATGGGAAAGGCTGTACAATTTGATGTCCTTTCCAAAAACATTAGTCAACTGTAAAATTTAAAATTCTACATTATATGCAATTAATGGTATGGAAGTTTCCAGTCCCTTGAAACCAAACTTGGTTTTGAAAGAATTTTTTACCAATTTTTGGATCACTTTGCCCCAACTTTCTGTAGTTCTTTTCTCCAGGGATTTATAAAGGAGACATTCCTGCTTTTTTATGGAGAGAAAGAGATTTTTATGAATATCAAACAAGCATAATTTATGCAGAAACTCTATTAAAAACTCTGTTTGGCACTTTTACTTGCATTAGTAATATAAGAACTCCATTAAAATAAATTTAAAAAAAAATGTTTTGGACCCCAATTCTCTCAACTCATTCCCATAGTTAATCTTAGTTTTCATTGCCCAAGGACTGCTAATATATTAACATTAACACTATTCTTTTTATTATCCTGCATAGAGCTTCTTACATGTTCTCATGTGAATATATTTACATTTATTTATACATATATGTACTTGCAAGTGCATTGAAGGAAATCCTAAGCCCTCTGAAATCCACTGTAAAAATTCTACTGATTTCAGCAAGAATCAGAATCTCATTCTATGATTCTTCTATTTTAGCCTCAGAGCAGCAGAGTAACTTCTTTTCATGTTTCTAAGGTAAGCTTTATGCACTTTGGGTCCTTTCCTTGCACAAAAAAGTCATAGAATCACTGAATGGTGGCTGTTGGGAGGGACCTCTGGAGATCATATAGTCCAATCCCCCTGACAAAGCAGGTTCACCTAGATCAGGTTACATGGGATCCAGTCCAGAAAGGTTTTGCAAGTCTCCAGAGAAGGAGACTCCACAAGCTCACTGGGCAGCCTATTCCAGTGCTCTGTCGCTCTCACAGGAAAGTTTTTTCTTATGTTTAGGTGGAACTTCTGTGTTCCAGTTTGTGATCCGTTGCTCTTTGTCCTATCACTGGGCACCACTGAAAAAAGACTGGCCCCATTTTCTTGACACTCACACTTTAGGTATTTATAAGCACTAATAAGATCCACTCTCAGTCTTCTCTTCTCCAGGCTAAACAGACCCAGGTCTCTCAGCATTTCCTCGTAAGGGAGATGTTCCAACCCTTTAATCATCCTCGCAGCCCTCCATTGGACTCTCTCCAGCAGTTCCCTGTCTCTCTTGAAGAGGGGAGCCCAGAACTGGACAGAGGACTCCAGATGTGACCTCACTACAGCAGAGTAGAGAGGGAGGAGAATGTCCCTCGACCTGCTGGTCGCGCTCTTCTTAATGCACCCCAAGATACTATTGGCCTTCTTGGCCACAAGGGCACATTGCTGTCTCATGGTGAAATTTTTGTCCACCAGGACTCCCAAGTCCTTCTTAGCAGAGCTGCTTTCCAGCAGGGCAACCCTTAACCTGTACCAGTGCATGGGGTTATTCCTTTCCAAGTGCAGGACTCTACAGCTGCCCTTGTTGAAATTATTAGGTTCCCCTCTGTCCATCTCTCCAGCCTGTCCAGGTCTTATTGAATGGCAGCACAGTCTTCTGGTGTGTCAGTCACTCCTCCCAGTTTTGTTTCATAAACAAACCTGAGGAGAGTACACTCTGTCCCTTCATCCACGTCATTGATGAAGATGCTGAATAACCCCTGACCCCTGGGGATCACCACTAGCAACAAGCCTCCCACTCTACACTGTGCCACTGATCACAACCCTCTGAGCTCTATTGTTTACCCAGTTCTCAATCCATCTCACAGTCCACTCATCTAACCCATGCTTCCTGAGCTCACCTATGAGGATGTTGTGGGAGATAGTGTCAAAATCCTTGCTAAAGTCAAGGCAGACAACATCCACTGCTCTCCCCTCATCTATCCAGCTAGTCACACTATCATAAAAGGATTTCAGATTGGTCAAGCATGATTTCCCCTTGGTGAATCTGTGTTGATCCCTCCCGATAACCTTCTTTTTCTCCATGTACTTAGAGATGACCTCCAGAATGAGCTGTTCCATCACCTTTCCAGGGATGGAGGTGAGGATGACTGGACTGTAATTGCCTGACTCCTTCTTCTTGCCCTTTTAGAAGACTGGAGTGACACTGCTTTCCTCCAGTCCTCAGCCACCTCTCCCATTTTCCAGGAACTTTCAATGATGATGGAGAGTGGCATAACAACCACATCTGCCAGCTCCCTCATGATTCATGGGTTGATCCCATCAGGGCCCATGGACTTGGGGTTGTCCAGTTTGCCTAAATGATCTCTAACCTGATCCTGCTTGACCAAAGCAGATTCTTCCTTCCTCCAGACTTTCTCTCTTACCTCCAGGGACTGGGATTCCTGGCCTAGTCATAGCAGTAATGACTGAAGTAAAGAAGGAATTCAGCAACTCCACTTTCTCTGTATCCTCTGTCACCAGGGCACCCACCTCCTTCAGCAGCAGGCCCAGATTTTCCCTAGTGTTCCTTTTGCTACTGATGTAGTTGAAAAAGCCCTTCTTGTTGTCTTTTACATCCCTTGCCAGATTTAATTCCAAGATGGCTTTAGCCTTCTTCATTGCACCCCACATACTCTAGCAGTGTTCCTCTAATCCTCCCAAATGGCCAGTCTTTTTTTCCACATACTGTCAACTTCCTTCTTCCATTAGAGTTTTTCCAGAAGCTACTACCATGCTAACTAGAATTTGACATATTGATTCAACTTATTTTTATTCACTCATTGTTCACTTTGCATTTCTATTTTTTCTACCTTGTTGCAAACATTATACTTCTATATTACATATTCCTCATTGTCATTATTCACAGAAATTGTATTTTATTTTTTGTTATCACTTCACATTTTTCCTATTCAGGAGTGGCATGTAAAGGAAGCTTTTTATCTTTTTAGCCTACACAAACTGTTGCTAACAAGCTTCTGGTATGATTTAGGAAGCTACACTAACTGATTAAATTTCGGAGCTGCTCCATATTTAAAATAATTAAAGACTGTCAGTGTATTTTACTACTGTATGAAGTAAGATTTATTATCCTTTCTTATCTTATGCCTTAACAGCAACTTGATCTTGCCAGTTATCCTATTATCCATAATTTCAGATGCATTACTGAGGTATTTGAGTTCCTGTCATTTAGATATATTAGCAAAAAATGCTTAAAACAAAAAGGAATCGAAGTACATGAAGTGATAGAGGTCACTTCAGACTAGTACGTGGAAACCCTGGAATAATTTAAGGATGGATTTAGAAAATGCTCCATACATATTTGGTTCGATACTGAGCAATCCCCATAGTGTACGATTCATAACTCACAGGAAGCAGATGCTGAAGTGAATTATATCCTCTATTACCTCCTTACTGTGTAATAGTGCAAGTTAGGAACATGGCTTATCTTTGTGACAGTTCTAGTCCTGATTCTAATCTCTGTCTTCAGCTTCCCTTCTTAGATTTCTGTATCTATTTTATGCATTATTATGCATAAAACAATTATTTAATGCGTAATTGTGCATTAAATAATCAGCTCACTGTTATTGATCACTATATTTATTTGTAGTCAAAGAAGTTACTTTGAAATACATACTTTACAGTGTGTGTACAATACCAAAAAGGCAAAATTTCTTTTCTCTTAGTCCCCTGCTTGTTATGTGAAACATTTTTTTCTCATGTAAGCAAAGCCTTTTTCAAAATAGTCACTGTATTACTCATTGACTTATTTTAAATGTAAAAACAATTGAATAAATAGAAAGTTAAAAGGGGTGTTTTCTGATAAATAATGAATCATTCCAGCATTTAATGATGGAAATAATTACTTCATTGAAACTGCAGCTCTCTAAGGCAATGCTGTGAAAAAAAAATGCACTAAAACAGAGCCATCCTTTAAGTTAAGAATCAGAGCAGGTGCAGGCCTATTGTCTGAGGGTTGTCACTAACCGCTGAATGAACTGTGTCTCAGCTTTGACTGGCATGAATAGGCAAAACTATTAACTCATACACCAGGAAAGGGCAACAGTGAAATGAGTTAATCTACATATCACAAAGCCTAAGAACTGGATTTGTTTCTGCTGATACAACCATAGGCAAAGGAGTGCCAAAGTGTGCATGTGGAATAATTTCTAAAACACCCACTTGAAAAGCTGTCCACAGTGAAAACATGCAAAAAGAGAATCCACACAGCCTTTAAGACACTATTCATAGTATTTATATGAAGCTAGATCCAGTATGATGCTGATGTTATGGGGAGAACTAAGTGACATACATAGATACTATTTCTTCCTTACTATTTCCAAGTAGGAGAAACATGCCTATAAATCCTTTCAATTCTTTTTGCAAAGTGATATAGCTTCACCAAGAAAAGTACCCCAGAATAGCCAACAGCCAGTTGATTAGGACACTGCTCTGACAGATGAGACATAATTTTGTCTCATGTTGACAATTTCTCTGAAATGAACTCTCCTGTGTTGCAAGTGCTCCAATGTCTAGGCCGTTTCCTCAAGTAATTGTTGCCCAGTTTTCAAGAAGAATCATCTAGGCACTTACATTCAGCTGAAGGTGTCAACAGAGAATCCTTCATTGGGAGGCACGTGCTCAAAGTTCTGGGGATCATATCTCAGGAGCAGCAGTAGTTAAGCTACAGCCTCTTATAGACATCCCATTAGCTAATTTAGTCTAGTCTTGTTGTGAATGATGGTCTGAACTGATCAAGTGAGAGTGTTTACATCACCCAGCTGTGGGATTTAACTTAGTCAATGTAAATCAGACAGGCATAACTCTGGATCTATTGTTTGATGCCAAGCATTGAGTCTCATCTTGATATTACTTCTGACTCCCAATTTTTTAATGATAAGCAATTAAGCCACGGTCTTCTTCCTAAGATATCCTAACCTCAGCCAGACACGCAGCTCTTTCTTGATCTATTTGTAGAACCTAGCTATACGTTCTCAAGACATACCGTGGAGTTCTCCCAGACATTTGCTTCAGTACATAAACTTCAGTTTGTATAGAATTCAATGGCTATAGTAAATGCAACCTGTACAAACACTGAATTGCTACTTACTGTCCTGTCAACTGCTGCACTGATTTAAAGATACTTGTAGTGTACTGGCTTATAAAATTGAAATGAGTGTGCCCTACACATTGAACTATTGATTGTAATACCCATTACATTTACTTGTGGTGTCATAGCTAAAGCTTCTGAATGTCCTCGTAGTATGACTACAGTAATTTACAGGAATTGCTGAAATATCTTACTGGAGCCGAAAGCTTTTTATTTTCCGAAATGCAGAAAAGTTGAAATTCTTTGGAGATTTCAATCATTATTACTAGCTACATTAAATCTACTTTGTGTTACTCGTGGTTTAAAGCAGCCCTAAAAGCTACTAGAGAATTCTTCAGTGAGATAGACCTGAACAGGTTTTTGTCACCCTGTTGTACAGAGATTACACTCTTCCCTGCACTGTGATGATCCTAGCTTGTCCTAGGAGTCCCTTAGGGCAATAAACACCTAGAATAAACATGTATACAGCAAGTTCCATGTTTTTCCAAAACTTACTTAAGTTCTTGACCAGTGCACCTTAAATCTCGCTGAATAAGACAACACTTACTGCTTATCCCGGCATCCCCATGCTACAAAATTTTTAACTATGCTTTAGCTTGAGGTAAGACAAGGGGCCATTTGTTTAGGTGACCTCTTGCTCTGGGTCTGGCTGGGATGGAGTTGATTTTCTTAGCAGCAGCCAATATAGTGCTGTGTTTTGCATTTGTGACTGAAACAGTGTTGATAGCACAATGTTTTAGCTATTGCTGAACAATGTTTGCATAGCATGGAGGCCTTTCTCTTTTTCCAGCTCTGCCTCTCAGTGAGTACGTTGGGGGTGTGCAAGAAGTTGGGAAGGGACACAACCAGGACAGCTGATTCAACTCACCAAAGGGATATCCAGTGCTATATGACATCATGCTCACCACCAACAAGAAGCAGAGGGTGTTTTTTTTTATGGGAGAAGGCAGCCACTGCTCAGAGACTGGCTTGGAGGTGGTGAGTAAGTGCCTTTGCATAACTTGTTTTGGCTTTGGGGGTTTTTTTCTGTCTTTTCCCTCTTTTGTTTGCTTATTAAACTATCTTTATCTGAACACATGAGTTTTCTTGCTTTTGTTCTTCCTGTTCTCTCCTCCAAACTGCTGAGGAGTGAGGGAGAGTGAGCGAGCAACTGTGTGATGCTTAGCTATGGGTAAACTCACAGCAGCTCTACAAAATTAGCTGTGAGTCCAGCTAGAAGTTGAACAGTCCAGTTAGAGTTGAACAATCAGTGTAGCTCCCTCTGTGGCAGTACAGGAGGACTGTACTAAAGAAAAAAAATAAGCGTATGGGGAATGTTTCTAGCACTTTTTTTGTAGCTTCCCCATGGGAAGTAGAAAATGTTTCATTGATTAGGACATTTAAAACCAGACTGGCTTTAACAAGAGAATATCATCACAGTGAAATGTTTGGCACTCTGACAATATGATTTTATATTTGTGTTTCTGTGACAGTTCTGATTCTGGAGTTCTACGAAATCCTTGACAGCCATGGCAACATGATGAGAAAGGAGATAGAAGCACCACGCTATTGGAGCTGTGAAGCAGAGAGACTCTTGTTGCTTGAGTTGATTATAGCTGGTAAGAAAAATGTTGTCACAGTAAAAATATGCTGACAGCCAGAAACAAACCATCTTTTTAGTCCCTTTGGGCCAGTCAGTTACATTGCTTATGACTAAAACACACTGACCATCTTGAAAGGAGCAACACAGTTATCTTGAGTGTTTTAGACAAATTCTAACTAGGTTTGTTATTTTCTTTCTTCTTAATAACTGCTTTTAAAATTTCATTTGGATTCTGTATCTTTTTTCTATTCTAAACTGCATATGTCTTTTTCATGATTGAGGTCTTCACTTTACATTATATTGGATTTTGTTTGTAATACATTTCAAAATCCTTGAAAATGAGAAATGTTACAGGATAGCTATTGTTTATCCTAGTACTAATATTAAAAACCCCACTGTTTTATTGGAATAAACAGATAACATTAAAAAAAAATCAAGCAGCTGTTTCTTAACTCTAGTGTGTATATTTGGGTTTTATATAATCTACTTTTATAATTTTCACTGATTATAATCCAGTTACTAGTAATTTTTGTTTCATTTTGTTTTAATAAACTTCCTCTACAGTTCGGTCTTTTCCAAGATTTTTATGTTCCATATGCTTTGTTTTGAACTTGAATGTATTCTGGTTCAACACTGGTACCTATAATACAGTTAGGTTTTTTTTTTTTAAAAAAGACAAAAACAAAACCCAAACCCCACTCTCAGAGAACTTAGCACTTCGTTATATGCACATACAAACACCGTTCTAAACCTTTCTCTCTCACTGTAAGTTATCATAGATTCTGCTACTGATAGCATACCAAATCTATTATTGTAAAAGAACATTTCTCACATCCTAGTAGAATATATGGGGTTTATTGTTCTAGGATTTTTCTTTTCTCTCTCTGACAGACAAGAGGGTGTTTCTTTTAAATCTATCTATCTATCTGTTCTCTAACTTTTTGTGTGTGTGTATATATACTTTGTCTTCAGTATTACCTACTGAATCCATCATATGTATTCTTTCAACTGACAGGTGCCTTTTTTTTCCCTGCTCTCTATCCAATATGATATGGTTACCCACAAACAGTGATTTAAAATGTGTGTATGCATCTACCTACAAGTCTGTATGTGTCCCTCAAATCTATAGAAAATGAAGGAGGCTGTAAAGTGCTGTAGGAGGACAGCAACATTTCAGATAGATAGTCTCATACTCTAGAATGATATTCTACAGAACACTAAAATGAGCTAAGGACTATAACCTTCAACAGATAAGAGAAATCTATTTGAGAGCTCTGTTCTGAGTATATGAAGCAAGTATTAAATACAATATCAGATGAAGATATGTTTGAAAAACAAGCAAGAACAAGTACTTTGTTAAAATTTTATTTGAAATCTGTGCAGAGTCCTGACAATGCTCAGATGTTGTGTCTATTAACAGGCCCATCCTGACATGGTTAACAAAAATCTCAGGAATGCTCTGGTGTGTATCTCTTGCACTCCCCCCTAAGGACTTCCCAGCAGAACATTAATTCTACTAGAATGTACAGAAATGTACAGATTTCTGTCATACTTGTAATACATGCTTAATTGTGTCAATTAGAAAAATAGAGTATATAGAGTTCAATAAGTATGAATTTTGTGCTAAAAAAGGAGTGAGTTAAAAGACTCCAGAACCAGATTAGAAGCTTACATGGCTGAGCAACAGTTCAGAAATGGTTTCATCTCTGTTGCACATGTGATCTCCTGGAGGAGTGCAACAGTGAAAAGAAAATGGTCAGAGCATGTGAGAAAACCAGTATGTGTTCCAGGATTTTTACAGTGTGAAACTGATGTAAGAAATGGGATTTCAAAACATGACCAAGAATGAAATAAACAGATCCAGGAAGGCTTAGGGAAAGAAAAGCAGAGAGCAAAAAATAACCACAAGAATGTGAGGTGAATGACAGAGTGACTGGTAAGTTGTGTGAGATGATAGAGAAGTGTCAAAGTAGATTTTGAAAGAAAGATTCAGGACAAAAGAACAGACTAGGAGCAGAATTTCTCTGAGGATATCTCATAGACAGGGAGAAACAGGATACTGGGCAGAGTAGATGGTGAGAGCTAAGGAAGTATAATAGAGACTTGTTGGTATAGAAAATTTTAAAGAGACAAAACCCTTCAGTCAACACCCTGAGAAAAAGTGAACGGGAAGAGTAACTGCCAAAGATGTAATTAAAGGGATAATCATAAAAACAGGACATAAATGACATAATATAATTCAAAGGAGAGAAAGTCTCAAGACAAAGTGGATTACAAAAGACAAAGAAAGATCAAGAGTGTTTGTCTGGGGAGAACAAACTCTTAGAGTTTAAAACAAAGAGATGATTAGCAACACTTGTAGGGACAATGTCACTGATTAATCTGTGTCAGGCTGGAGTGGGTAGTACAGAAAATCAAAGACTGTGAAAAAAGATATCTCCAAAATATAACCTGCTCTGTAAGAAAGAATATGTGCAACTAAAACATTTACTGACTAGGCTGATGAAAAAATCAATAGAGCAGGTGGTAATTTCAGGATGAGAAGTTGTGACCCATCTGACTTTAATGCCTGTATTCAGCAAGAAAACTTCACTTGAGTACATAGAAAAAAATAGAAGTCTTACTTACCAGTAGATTTTCTTCTAAAAATGTCTTGCAACCACAATGGGTATATTGTTGATAGACCTCCCCAAAGCATTTTAACAACAGAGTATTAAGAGGTCCTTGTAACAACAGACAACAGTGGGGAAATGATAAGCAAAGGTAATTGTAATAAACCGTGTAAATAGAGTGAACTAGATTTGACCCACCCTGCCAAAGCAAAATACACTGAGCTGAAGCACTACGTAAGAAGAAAAGATGGGTGAAAGTCAGCTCTGGTGCTTAAAAAACATTTAAGGAGAACAAGGCTGCAGGGGGGAGAAAGAAAAACAAAAAGTTTATGAGATTAAAAGAAAAAGTAAAGTTTAAAAGAGAAAGAAATCACAGAGAATCAGAACACCTCTTACCCCTAGTCAGTTAAGGGAAAGGAAAAAAAAAATCGGCCTACAAGGATGAGGTATGCTTGGTTTAAAATATGGTCTTAAGTATAAACTAGGTCAAAATCCAGATCATAATGATACATGTGGTTGGGTCACCTGAAAATTATGGATGCTCATGTTTGATATCAGTCCTTTATCTCTGAAATGGCGTTTCTTTTGCACAGGATGTACCAGTTTGAGTGATAAAAACACAGGAAAACACCTCCTTTGTCAGAGGAGGTGATACATGTCATCATTGCATTCAGATACAGCATAACCCTAAGTAAGTAATCTTTGCTGCTTATTATCAATGACACAAATGTTGATACCTACCACCAGCTTTTCTCTTCCTTGGTCTGTGATAAACAGCTTTTGCCCTGCATGAGACTTCATACATTGTGGAGACATAAACCAGGTAAAACTTTAGATTTTATGTTTTGGTGCTCAGTCAAATGCAGCCAGGCTCTGATAGAGAACTTTATATAGGAAAATAATCTAATGAAATCTGTGCGACAAGAGGTCTCGGTATGCAGTGGATCAGAATTCAGGTACTGTTTTCTGCTTCATAATAATTGTGTTGTGTAGTCTTTGGGAATTATGTAATTTCTTTTACCTCTTATTTTATTTTACTTCATTTTTCACATATTCCATCTTGCCTATTTATACTAAAAATAGCTTGGGACAGAGAGTCTCTTTTATTATATGTTTGTACAGATCCTAATAAAATGATTTCCCAATATCACTCTGAGTTTCTGGGTGCTACTTTAAGTAACCACTATGAGAAATGCTGATAAGATTCCAACATTAAAAAATGTGAATATGAATTCTGATTCAATACCAACCTCAAACCTTAACTTCTATTCACTGTGGATATTTTGCTGCCATTTACAGCCATTCCTTACTATAAGTAGGAACTTCAAATAGAAACGGAGGCAAAATAAATGTCATTATTTTTATTAGTTTTTTTTCTTCAGTCCTGCAGGAGTTTTAGGGAAAAAAAAGCTATGTGTGTATAGATAATGCACGGCTATTGAGCCTCTGGGATTCTCTGTTCAATTTTCAAACTCTTAACCATAAAAACTTAACTACGTAGTTCTTTCCCTCTCCTCCCCTTGGTAATGCCTGTAGGAATAAGAAAGGGTCACCCCAAACCACTTGGCAAATAGAGCCTTAGATGTCTGGTATACCAGCCTGTAGCCTGGTGTTAAGCAGCTAGGATCTTGCTTACAAACTGAGTATATAAGAAGTGTATTTCTATGTAGTTCAGTTAAAATGTGTTTTCATGGTTATAACACAACAATATATGCCTACCCTCAGACATTTTATGCTTCTTCCACTGTGCTGTGGGGGAAATGATAACGTTTTTTTAATCCATTCTTGGGAGTAGTGTGTGGTGGGATCAAATTGGCTTGGGTTATGGTTTTCCAGTGATCAAAGCAATTGGTCTGTGCACTTGAACTGATGCCTTCGATAGCCTTCTAGCTTAATCCGCCATGGTGACAAACATCTACATATGCTAACCTGAGGGGTTCATTTTTTTCCCTTACAAAAATTGTATGTGACAAAACATTAGTTTGTGGCATCCAACAAACTTATTAACTTTGGTTAAATATAACAAATTAATCTCAAAAAGGATATCGAGGAGAAAGTATTTCCTGTTTCAATTGACAAAGCCAAAACACTGACTTCCCACTTCAAGAACTGTTTTTACTTTTAAATTACCCCAACATATAAATGAAAACAATCAAAGAAAAAATCTAAAAATTCAAGAAAACAATTTAGCAAAAACTTTTTTTTTTAATATAACTAAACCATGAAAATCGTGCCATACTTAAAAAAACCCACTACTATTCACACACCACTGTGATAATAACTATACACCAGCTGTTTTTTGATTGTGATTTTAGATAATAATAGCTCTATACCTCATAAATTATACAGGTTATATATATATATATATATATATAAAGGGGAGTTTCTTGCTTTTTAACAAGACCCTTGTTTCTACCTTATGACCTCTTGGTATTCCTTTTCCTGCTCTTGGGTAGAGG
>JAVSBS010027921.1:0-20721 GCA_033124195.1 Coracias cyanogaster | reverse complement strand
AACTTGTTTGGTGTGAGGGTGTCCGAGCCTGGCCCAGGCTGCCCAGGGAGGTTGTGGAGTCTCCTTCTCTGGAGAGTTTCCAAAGGTGCCTGGACACGACCCTGTGCCCCCTGCTCTGGGTGAGCTGCTGGAGGTTGGACGAGATGATCTCCAGAGGTCCCTTCCAACCCCTACCATTCTGTGGTAGCAAAGTGGGGGAGCTCACCTGAGTTTGGAGTGGATTCGTCAGTGGTCCATGTAACAGTTATGCACTTTTCCAGTAAAACTGGTCTCTGTTCTGGAAGCAAAGGGAGAAGGGAGTAGTGCTGTGCTGCAGGGAGGAGCTGCAGATGCAGCAGAGCGCCTTCGGCAGCTGGGGTGGGATGAAGCACGCAGCTCCAACGCACCCGTGGAGAGTTCTGCAGAACAAGCAAAGCCCGCATGACGCCTGTCTGGGGGAGCAGTTTGCTGTTTGCCGTGAGTTTGTCTTCTATTCTCTGTATTAGTCGTTGCTCTGTATCAGTAACACCCAGGATTGCTCTGGGCCAGCGGACGAGACTTCAGCTGCAAAGTACACACACACTTAAACTGTGTGAAAAATTGCAATGACAGGGGTTTGTTCCTTGCTAGCTTGTGATAAAGAGGAACAGAAACACTGACCAGACAGCCCCTCTGGACATTTTAGGGCCTTTTTACACGTCTTGAAATCTATTTGGTTTGCCATTATTATTTTCTTCCTTTTCCTTATGGACTGATAGTGTTTAAAAATACCTTAAATGAAGAAATTTTAAAAATGGTTGGAGAAACAGACAAGGGATAAAACGGGTTGATAAAACTAAAAAAAAAAAAAAAAAATATATATATATACACTGCCTTTGTTCATCCTAGCGCTTCCTACGTTACTAGATGCTGAGACTGGAGTAATTAGTACTAGCTTCAAGTAAATTGTGGCATTTTTCTCCAAATGATTCCTGACAAATTCTGGAATACCTCTTATCTGCTAAGAAAGCTGACTCTGAGCTGTTATCGCTCTGATTTTGTCATTCTTCTTCATTGTTTTCCCGTTTATCCTTCTGCATATTCCCCTGGACGTACTGGAGGACACTGCTCCAAATTTCTTTGGGGATTTCAATACCTGCTGTGAAGGATGGTGGGTCTCATTCTCCTGAGCTCAACACATCTCCCCTGACAGCTGTTTTATGATTCCAGTGAAAGGAGCTTGGCTTGTTCTTAAAGAGATTCATTTTTAATTTGTGGTGTTTAGAGCAGTACTTGCTCCGCAAGGTAAAATAAAGCGAATGTAACGCAGAAGCTCAACTACTGCAGCACAAAATGAACTAATGTATTCTAGTATATTCTTTCACTCTTTTCCCAGCAAAAATTAGTTTCTATGGGTGCTTTCATGGAATGTTTTCCAGGCTGAAGTGATTTGAGAGTAAACGATAATAAATGTGTGTTAGTCATTGTGTAGTCACAATTATGGAAATTTCAGAGTGGTTTCAGTGTGATTACTTGTGAGAAAAGACACTTCAATAAGAGGCTCGCATCAATACATGGCTTTCTTGTTCTCTGAAATGTGAACGTACACCTTGACTCCTGCAGCCTTAGAACAGAAGGCAAGGTCGTGCTATCTCCTACAGTGCTTACGGTCCACGAAGGCTTGTTTATATACCACACTTGGAAAAGCCTCTTTCAAGTTGACTTTATTTCTTGATGAAACTCTTTAGAGTCCATGTAGCAGCAACACAACTTTTTATCAATGTCAGCAAGTGGGTCCAAGATAGTTATATGGAGAGCTTTATTTTATCAAGTCAAATTTCTTGTCCTCTATAGCTGGACGCCTTCAGCTTGGGTCCTTTGCGTGGTTCTTTGAGACTGGCTCTTATTGGAGGTCCTTTACTATGATTATCATAGAATCATTGAATTCTTTAGGTTGGAAAAGACTAACATCATCAAGTCCAACTGTTAACCCAGCGCTGCCAGGTCACCACTAACCCATGTCCCTCAGCACCACATCTCCACGGCTTGGAAAACCCCTCCGGGGACAGGGATTCCACCACTGCTTTGGGCACCCTCTTCCAGGGTTTGACAACTCTTTTGGGAAATAATTTTTTCCTACTAGCCCACCTAAACCTCCCCTATCATTCTGTGGCAGGTGAGAGAAGAAGCAGACAGTGACTCGTCTACGGCTGTATTGTGCCTTCCAGTAGGACAATGGAACATTTGGACCAGCTCCACCTTACTTTCTTCTGGATAAGCTTTTATACCTCTTGTATAAACATAAAATGATGATAGTGGATATTACACTGCCGAGGAAGAAATGCAGTGCAGTGGGAGCTTTCTAGCAGCACATGCTCTGGGAGGAATACCCAAATGGTGTGTAACATGGCTGGGGCAAGATAGTCATCATCTCCATAAAATACTTGCCATTGCTGGTTTTCCTCAGCGGTGCTGTGGCTGCTTTCATGGCTTGTTATGGTTTATGTAACAGCTATTTTATATTCTGTGAGCTAGTGCTTTGCTGAAAACCCAAAGTTTAGATCTGAGTTGTTACAGCTTCCAGGAGAAAATTGCTCCTGCTGATAATCAGCTCCAAATCCGTTTCCTGATTGTCTTGTACACAAGCTCCTTTGCTGCTTTCCATTGCTCCGACAGTTTCCAGCCTTTGGACCAGGAGAGAAAAAAAAAAAAAGAAAAACTAAGCGTCTCTGCTTTTCTAGGTTTCACCCATGACACCTCATAAACGTCATTTTGTCAATTAAAATAATTTCCCCTCTTTTGAAGGTTACATTTAACAATTCTTTAAGTGATTTGCTTTCTCTTCTGAGACAGAGGATTCCTTTTGCTAACATGGTATTTTTATTTTCATGTAGGAGAATACCCCCAGCTGATTCCTGTTAACTTCATGGGAATGCAACTTTCGGCTTCATAATAAACCATCACTTTTTTCCTTCCCTGCCACATGAAAAGTGGAAGTTTTTTGTGGGCCTTTGTCTCAGTTGCTGTGGCTGAATGTACATCCCAGTTCACGCCTGGGGGGTGACAAATGTGCTGTGTGATCCCCTGGCTCTCTCTGAACCATCCATCTGGCCCCAAGTGCTCTCCTTTGTCTTCCCTCCCCTCAATCTGGATCTCCTGCTTGATTCTTGATCCATGTTACTTAAAATGAACCATGTGATTGCCTGGGCTTAGGATTTAAGTAATTCTAACCGCTGTTTTGTGAGAAAGTGTTTCCTTCTGCTCTTTCATAAAATATTAGCTTTACAAGATTAAATATGTTTAATACCCTGCGTGCTAATTATAAAATGATGATGATTTTCAAAGCAGAGCAGACAGCCACAAGCATAAATTCCAAAAGTGAAGTCCTACCCGCAGATAATAAATTCCAGTTATATCAACAATAATTAACTGTGTTACTATAATTTATACTTTTGATCACTAGTAAGGATAAATTCTGGGCTGGAGCTGAAATAATATCGATAACTTCTCTCTTCTTTCTAACTTTTCACAGGAGTCTAACAAAATATTTGCAAGTTGAGATATACTTGTGAGGTAGGTGCTATAATCTCATAAACCAAATGTGTCTTAGGAGAATATACGTCAGATTTTTAAAGCTAAATAGGCACCTAATCCCTTACCTCGGATGCGGTTGCCTGAGGTATTCAGAGGTTTCTGTGCTCCACTGAAGTTAAAGTTGGGTAGGGAGCAACTACAGTATTATTTGCATGAGAAAACTGTACTCCCAAGTTTCTCATGGAAGTAATAAATGGTTCTATTTCAAGAAGAATGCTTACTTGCTTGCAAGACTCAAGGATTACTAGCGCTTAACGATGGGTTTATATCGTATTTTGCTTTAAAGGTTGTTTAAAATGAATATGGCTTGAACACAACTGAGCTGAAGCTGCAAGAGCTGCAAGTTAAATAGGGATGTTTAAATTTAGTAAACGTTCATGAAGCTTATAATAAGTTTCATATTTCTTTGTTTCCAATCTTAGGTGAATAGCAACTGTTGCATTTGTAATTACAGTGCTGAAGATTTTCAAAACGCCCTTTCTTTGTCCTTTAGCCCTTAAATACAGCCTCCATCCCTTTTTGGTTTTGATGTTGTAACATAAGAAAATTGTCTGAAAGATTGCTGTGTTTTAAGGCGCTTTCTAAAGTGCCGCTAGTTTAAAAAAAAAAAAAAAAATCATTTTCTAGAAATGACAGCTTGATGTTCTATGTATATCACTTCTTCCATCACTCCTGTGTCAGCCTGAATCAGTTTATTTACCAACACAGTTACAAGGTTTTTTTTTTCGCTGTAGCCTGCAAGGTCAAGCACACTGGTGGAAGCCAGGCTGCGATGCAGAACCCTCCTTTTTCCTTTGAATTAAACGTTTTTTGGTGCAGGGTTCCCTATTTCTTCATGTTTTTTTCAGGTAGGGATGAAATGCAGCCTTCACTGAGACCGGTTTATTCATCCATCATAAAACCAGTTACTCCAGTGGTCCATGGCTGGTGACTTGACCCATACTCTCAGCAATTTCTTTAAATTATGTGTGAAACCAAACAGAAAGGTCTGTGTTAGCTGTGATTAACTGGAAGTTTGAAAGTGCTTGTAAACAGTAAATGGGGAAACAGGTTAAGACTCGATGGGTTTTGGCTATGCCCATCGCTTGGTGTGGTGTGACCGGCCCCGTCTCGTGTGGCATCTAGAAAAATGAGAATTTATCATTTGCTGCTTCTGAGAATGAAGGTGGTGTGTAAAAAGCGTGATTAAATCCTAGTAAAGCATTTGAGAAATACTTGCTGTGACTGACTGAAAAAAAAATAACCTTCATTATTATACATTAATTGACTAGGAGAAAAATGACATTGATAAACAAGGAGTGGCAGAGAAGTTTGACTTGGTCTCATCAACTGGTCAGAACTTTCCCTGATCAGAGACATTCCTGGTGAGGTTTGCTAAGCCCTCAGGATTTCCAGTGGGGCTTGAAGAACTTTGCATTTTGAAAGATTAGTTATTTAACGTTTAATGTCTTGAAGTTGTTAGTCATTTAACAAGCGCGAGCATCATTTTCATTCTTCTCTACTCTTCAGATTGTGAATTGGGAGATAAACTCTGTTCATAGCTCAGTGGAACAGCTCGGAACTGCTGCATAGACTGTAATTGCAATCTGTGCTAAATGAATGCCCATTAACAGCACTCTTAGGCTGTTCTCATTTTTCTCCTTCATATTAATAAGAGGTTAAATTTACTGCAGTCTGCATATTACATTTTATTATACGCAGAAAACATACTTAAGACTGTTTTGTTTTCAACAAGTTTTTTTCCACTCTTTTTTTCCTTGTTATTTAACCATCATAAGAACTGGAGTTAAGCACAGGAGAAATGAAATAATGTATAAAGCATGATTTTTTTCACCCATGACCTGCGTACTGTTGGACTAATTCCTCTTTTATTGGAACTTCTGCTTCTAAAATATTGTAGACTTGCAGGTAGCTCTTTTCATTTGCTCAAAAGAACAAGGATTTTATACGGAAACTTTTTTGCAACAAAACTCAGTTACTGGGAAAATCAAATAGCCAGGTTCCTCCAGAATTTTTCTCACATGCAGCAGGTACCCTGTGTTTTTTTGTAATGTTTTTTCCAGTTTGCCAGCACTGCTTTGAAGACTGAGCCTGTTCTGCAGAATATGTGCAAACCCTCAGGATGAGCAAAAATCATACATGTCGTTAACAGAAATTCTGCACCCTTGATAGCTATTATGATGGTTTTGTCTTTAACGATCATTGGTTTGTGGTGTCTGAAAGGGATTTCATGTTGTAATTATTAGATTTTTAAAGCAATGCCCAATCCTGAAGTTACAGAGCTTATTTCTAATTCACTATCAAAATTTACAACATATAAGACCAGCTTTAAGACGTGTTAAATGGTTGTAATTTCATCACAGACTTCTGCCCAGGAAGTACCAACCCCTAGGAAAATAATCTAATTTATTTACGTCACTTTGTGAAGATTTGCACAAATGATTTAACAAAGGTGTAGCGATGCTTGAGCAATTCTCAGATGCTCTACTTGATGAGAATTATGAATGTTCATCGCATTTCTATGGGGTTTTCACCTTTTCCCCGCTTTCCAGCCTTTTTGTGTCTATTGTTCCCTTTTTAATTACCCCTTTACTGCAAATTTATTGAATGCTGAGGCTTCTCCTATATTGAGTATGTGTGTGCCTAGAGAAGCGTAGCTGCCTACATTTCGATGAGGACAATCTGCACCTCACAGCCTCCAGGAATTAATTGTTTATCATCTGAGAACTTGGAAAAAATTCCTGTATTTTTGTCTGGAAGAGCTACATCTAAGTCTATAATAATTCTGTGAACCAATTATCAGATCTTTTAAGCACTAATGTTGTTAAGCAACAGCTAAAGTATGACCATGAATGGTAAACGAGCAAGAAAAGAAAAAGATCTACTCAATGCACAACATCCCAGTTCATTATTCCTGTATAATTCCCTGCTTGTAAAGCCAGCAGAAATGGAGGAATAATTTGACTTATTAATATAATGAAGATCAATGCACTCTCTGAACACAAGGCTGGAAGAACAACATAATTATCCTTCATTTGTTGATGCAAGGAGTAGACTGATTTCAATTAGCATGTTAAATTGGGAAGTAGCTGGAGACAAGTCCGGGGCTTTCCTTGTAGCTGAAATTCGTTCAATATGATTCTTTTCCTTGCTCATCAGTTTAGACACCATCAGTTGCTCTAATGAGTAGCGATGGTGTGCCATTGATTAATGTGTTAAACTCAATCAGGAAAATACAAAAAAAATTGTAGAACAGCAGATGGTAACATTTGGACCCAACCAAACACATAAACATTGTTTTTTTTTTTTCCTGGAGCCCCTCAAGAGAAGATTCAGGGCTTTTGAGGGTGGGAAAAAAGCATCAGTGGCCTGGACTCAAGTTGAAGGGGCTGAAGAGCAATGCCTAGATAGCAGACACCTCAATAATTTCTTATTTTGTCTAGCCAAAGAGTACAATCTGCTGCTGAGCATCCAAAAATGCTGTGCCAAGCGGGTGGGCCTCTGGGACTACTGTGCCACCAGCTATCTTTCCTTGTGGCATGGACTGTGTAATTAGCTCCTAAAGGAGACAACTTGCAGCAGAAAGCAAGAAAATAAACTTCCACCCTTTCTTTTGTTTTTTTGTTTGATGTTGCTGTTGATAAAAATGAGCTCCCACACATCTTCCTCCATAATAACTGGTACTAGGTGGATTTCCTGTTAGATTTGGCAACCACGTTGACTTGCCCCATTTCATGTCCACTCACCCGTTTTGCCATGACTTGTTTTCATAATTAAAAGTACTCTTGCAGAGGATGGAAGATCCATACCTGAGCACTTCATCTAAACACCTAGTCCTTGGTTTTTCAGATTCTGGGAGGCTGGGTGTGCTCTCTCAGTCTCTGGGCCATGGTTATCCAGGAGACTGCATGGAGGGTGTTTTATTTTCTTATTTTCCCCGCAGGAAGCAGCAAACTCCAAGTGAAAGCAGCAGAAGTGAAAGAACATCTCTGCCTCATTTGCTGAACTGATCAAGGTATGGTAGGAGACAACATCTTCCCAAATGCAGTTATTTACCATCTTTTGCTACAGGCTTTTTGAAGAAATACAAAGATTTAGCAAGGCCTTGGCAAGGGAAAGGAGAATTTAAGCTCATCTAGGCTTTTTGTATTCTAATATTTACCATGCGGTGAGTATTGTTTATGTTTCCACAGTTTTCTGTCTTTGCTTCATTTTTCTCCTGTGAAAAAGTGAGTGCACCCGTATTTTTCAGAAAATGTTTCCTGCCGCTGACGTTTTCTTTCTTTCTCGTTGGTTTGACAAGAAGGGGAATGTAACACCGATCACTGACCTCGCTGCTACCCATCCCTTTCAAATCTGTCCAAGGGTACATTAACTGAAAGTAACAAAATGAATGCTGCTAATTTAGACTAAGCTAAGATTATAAAAACGTTGCTAATTACCCTTATTATCTTGTCTTTTCCTGCTTAATTGATTGTAACTGAAAGGCATGCTCTATCTGATCCACAATCTTTTTCTACCTCGTCTGCAGTGACTGAGGAGTGGTCATATTTCAAATAGATTTGGGGCAATCACCATCAAATGTTTTGGTCACAGGCTTTCACGATGGAGTAGTTGAGAGTGCCTTGCTACTCTAACCGGAAGCTCTTGTATCTGCATCCTAAACACGTTCCTAATTTGTGTTTGAGTGATATCTTCTGTGGTTTTCTCACTATTTTTCATTAATAGTGCCCAAATCCAAGGAGGACTTGTGAGAAACTTTTTTCCATTGGCAGAGCACCTCTACAATATATATTGTAGTCCTGTTCCTTAATCCCATATGAAAGTGCCACCTGCATGTGGGATTTCTTCTGTGGGACACCACCATTCATCTTGCAGAAGCTCATTTTGTTTAATTTTTCCATAGTGTGATCAAAGCCACTTTTTAATGTTTTCTTGGTACATTAGCACTATGAAATTGCTGCTAACAGTATCAGCCAATTAGCAACTCTTTAATCTCCTATATTGTTTGTCGAGGCAGTGTGACAGAATGACAGGCTACCGTACTAATTAGCTGGCTTCTGCATAAGTAGAAAATTGCTCCTGTTTGACAAATATTTTAAGTTCAAGAAATAAGGACCAGGAAGTCTGGAAACACACTTATACATGCAAAGATACATCAAAGAGGACCGAATGGCTCGGGTATTTGGTAATGGGGGGTGGATCTTTCACCTTTTGGTAAAAAAATAGAAAACTTACCAAGTGGAAGGGATGAAGTAAATTTTAAAAGCTTTAAATGAGCATGGGGTTCAAAGTATTGGTTCATGAACCTCACTTCATGCTAGCTGCAGTTGGGATTATTCAGGTTGCTGATATTTACTCAGCTTGAAAATTGGCTACCTTGCATGTATGCACATGGCCCCCCTTGCCACCCATCTTGGCATGACTTTGCCCCTCAAAACTCTCTCTGTGAAAAGACGAAAGGTTCTGGAGCATCAAGAAGATAGAAGGGAGCTATAGAGCTTCCCTCTAACCGTGTTCTTCAAAGCTTCAGATAAGCCTAAGTCAAATTGTGTCCAGTATGCCATGAGAAGATGGCTTTGTTCAGGCTGTGGATCTGGTCATAGTCTGATGTCTGCAACATTTCCATGGAGGATCCTTGCACCATTCGTTTTGCCAAAATGAGAGGTGAGGGAAAGGAATTAAAGAAGGAATTTTGGCTGTTAACTGGGAAGGAGGGATTGCCAAAAGCTTTGGAGAGCAGTATCAGGAAAAGAAAATTCTAAGTAAGATGGTATATGCCCTAAAATGATACTTCTTCCTGAGCTCAGGGTGAGATGCTTAACTCGTGTCCTACAGCTGTCTTAGGAGAAGCTGCTGGTCCCCCTGTGCTGTGCACATCTGCAATACAAAGGGATATCAGACAAGGCTCTAGCCATGGGGGTTTTTTTGTTGGTCACGGTAGTCTGTTGCCTAATTGATGTTAGTAATTTACTTCATACCTAAATTAAGTCTATCAAGGATTTGCTAAAGTTTACCAAGGTAACAAAAGAGGAAATTTTGTATTATTTTACAGCAAACTTTATAGACAAACTATATATGTAATATGTTAACAGACTGCCAGCTTCTGATGTCCTTGGGAGGTAGTAACTCAGTCTACGTTCACCAAGGCAATGCCCAATGAGTTGAGCAAAAGTGTGCAACAATAATCAGAAAGCAAAGGATGATTTATGGCGTTTGCATGGAAATCCAATTACTTCTGTCCCCTTTTTGAGGTGAAATGCATCAAACTCAACGGTGTCGATCTTTCGTACTTTCAGTTATTTTCAAACCTGAAACCCCTAGAAATTATTTGAGAATGAAATGAAAGAAAATAGTCACTAAAAACCTTTCAAAGTGAATTCAGGGAATTGCAGACTTCTTTATGTGCTACCACTGCAGACCTAATATTTGGAATTAAGAAGTTGCCTTAACTGGGAATAATATGATTTTGTATGCCTGGTAAAAAAAGGAAGAGTTCATTTTAATCTATTGAACGGGAGAGTGGAGTTGAAATGCTGCATTCTTGGCTGAGCATTTCAGTTCTGGAAGGACTTGGGAAAGCCAGAAGGTATTCACAGAAGAGCAACAATAATGATTAAGGGACTAGAGAGATTGATGACTTGATGTGTGAAGAAATATTAAGGGTGCTAAATATGTATTGCTTGCTCATGTAAATGACAGACACAAAAAAATTCAAGGAGCTTTCTTGAATTGATGATTGATTAGGTGAAGCAGATGAAAAGAATTATTACCTGCTGGGTAGCAGGAACAGTGATTTTTTTGATGAGGTCAGCAGTATGTGACCAGTATCTGATCTTTGACAGTAGGGGGTAGCTGATGCTCACAAAAAAAATTGGAAAGGAATCTCAGTTGGGTAATTATAGATTCATCTGTCTAAGGAGAAAAGTTTATATGGTTGTCTTAAATCTATGAAGAAATGGATGGGAAGGTGAAAAGTACTCAGGTCAAAAGTAACTCCGGTTAATTTTACCAAGAGCTTTAAGAGTTAATGAGTGAAAAACGCTCTGAAAAGTCCTATTCTTAAAGACTGTGCATTTTTTGTATTACACAGTGAAATGAAACCATGAAAGACCTGATGATCTGTACGGCCACCGAATCCTTAGCTTAGCTCACCAGGAGCATGGTGCACACATCTATCTAACAGGGTTTTTCAGCTATAACAAGTTTGGGATAGCAACTGCTGAAAATCTGCTGTAAAATAGTCCAGTAGACATGATTCCAAGTCAAATCATAGCCTTTGCCCAGCGTTGTCTGAGATATGCACCAGAATGGATTTCAGGTGCCAAACCTTCTGTTTCTTTGCAGGCTGTTGTTGTGATGTTTGGATCCTTGGAAATCCATGTCAAAAATCACGGTGATGTCACCAAGGATCACATTTTCCTGAGAATGAATGAGAACTTGCCCGAACAAAAAGTGACTAGAAATCCAAGGAGGAGCTCAGGGATTTTTTCACTCTCAGCTGTGAGCATTTTATTGCAGGTGTTGTGCACAGGCATCCTTAAGCTCAGGAGAACCTCTGACATATTAATGCATCCATCAGGCCATGCAGTGCCCTGACAACGGCTGCCCTGGTTCAGCTCATCACTGTTGATGCACAAGCAAGGTCAACAGCGGCTATTTGGATGATGATAAACAAATGCTTAAGATCTTGAAATGCTTTGGCTTTTTAGTTGTTTTCTTTTAGTCATAGAAACAAAGGTATTTTGTCAGAAAGAGCTTTGCTTCACGCCTGCGGTGATTTTTGTCTCTGTACCTTAGTTCTGTGCTTGACTGCTAAAATCAGCTTCATTTATAAGCTTGTTTCCTCCTAGTGTGACTTCTGTCACTGCATGGGCTTGTTCTGTGCTGACTAACCTGCTTAGCTAAGTGTCCATCTGGCACTGTTTAGAAGGCACAGTTCTCCTATGCAAGTAAAGATAAAGTTGAGTTTAAACCTGTGACAATTTCATAGATTAGGATATCTCTATGTGAGATGAGCCAATGGTTAATAAATGGAATAGACCACTTGGTTGCTAACTCTTTCTTGTTTCATGGCCTCTTTCTTCCCTGTGCCTATTCTTGCTGTCCCTTTGGAAGACCCAGTATGGGGTCACAAAGGGCTCAGGACCCTGAGATGTGATTGCTTTCTCCTCTTTGCCTGCCTTTAGGTATCTCATCCCAGCGTGGATTGTGGTCCCTGCTTTGATGTAGTCCTCATCTGTTCTTCTGATGACCCCTGTAGTGTCAAGGCCTCCTGGTACTGCTCTAGAAGTGCCTAGAGGTGATGCCAGCATCCACCTTTTACAGTGGTAAACCCAAGTCCAATCATTTACTGGCTGAATTACTGAAAGAATCCATAACTAGCTCCATTCTTAGCTGGAGCCACGTTAAAACTTTTCTTGCTTTCTTTCTCTGAAGGGTAAACTGCAAGTGCATAAAATTAGAAGAATAATGTAAAACGTGACCAGTCAACAGTCATCAGGTTATTCAACATTCTTTTTCAGCCTCTGCTCTCTATTTTCAGTCAATCATATATCATAATAGGCTATTTGTCACCACAGATATCTGTATACATAAAAGATAAGTAGGTACTGAATATATGCTTTTAACAATGTGCTGAGCATTGCCAGTGATATATTATTTTCTTTTATCTCTTCTGTATATCTCTGTACCAGGGGAGTGTCACTGGGTATAGCCCGGTGGAACAGAATGGATTTTAATCAACTGCTGAGAAAATGAGATATTGCACCAGGTCAAGAATTGCTGCTTGATGGAAAGTCCTCTTTAAAAGTATAATTCTTCAGTGCTCTGGTTTTGTTGCCATTGTCAAGCACTGAATAAAAGTGATATTAAAAAAAAATACTCTAACTTTGGGTATTTTTCTTGGGATATAACAGGCAAGATTCATACCAGCAAACAAAAGGTTTCTTGGTGCATCCATCAAGGTGCAAAATAGAAATGAATACACCAGAAGTGTTGTAAGTTATAAAGGTATAAAAAGAATGTGAGGAAGACCTGCTGTACAGTTTGTGTTTCAGCATAGTGGTGCTTCATAAAATGGTGTTTTACCAAAAAAAATCTTTGTAAAAGCTCTGTTTGAAGGAAACCAATCTTTGCATTCATTTCCGATATTGAACCTGCTCTGGAGCTAAAGGGCTTCCACTGCTTTCTGGATAATTCTTCCCACAAGTCAAAATAAAGATGACTTACGTTGCCAGCTTTTCTAGCATTTGGAGTTAAAAAGAAATGAGTGAGTTCAGGAACGTACTAGTTTTCAAGCATCAGTTACTAGTGATCCACACAACCAGCTCCATCTTATGTCAGCCTTCTCTGATGGGTATTCACACCCTGGGGAGAGGTCTACTGAGGACTACCAGAGGAATTCCCCCTCTAAAGATAATTGTGAAACCTGGTTCAGTTTTTGTCAGGTCCTCATCCATTCTACAATGCTCATACATGCTAATAAGTTTGAATTCTCACTTCCAGAAAATAATCTGTTTCAGGCACCTCCATGGAGACTGATCTTTGGGAAGTCCTGATTGACAGCAGAAACACATTTTGATGAACTTCATATACAAGGACTGCATTGACCAGGAAGGTGCCCAAGCCTATGTCGGCCTGTGAAGGTAAGTGTTCTACAGATGCCTGGTAGCTGTACAGATTATGGACAAATAGCAGTAGTTGTGAATGAGGAGAAAAAACAGACTCCAGTGAGGACTGGGCTACGAAGATCAATAGGGAGAATCTTTCTGATGATGTAAGGCTGGAAGACCTGTGATCTGTAATTCTCCAATCTCCAGTACCTCTGGAGATGGTCCCATTCTCTACTTTGTCCTGACTTTACAGCAGTTCTACCTATTTCTTCCGCTTCTCAGCGTTTGGCTCCCATGGGCTGTGTTTGTGTCATGGTGGCTTTTGAGCTTTTGTGCCACTGGGTGGTTCCGAAGGCTGAAAATACCAGGAAATGTTGTTCTGAAATTACGATTTAATCATGGGCTTGACTACAGCACCTCAAAGGAAACGGGAAGTAAATGGAAGAAAACTTGAGAAAAAGAATGCAATGCGCTACTGTTGTAGGAGAAAGCGAAGTGAAGGAGGTCTAGAAAAAGTGGCTGGGGAGAAAACCCTGGAGAGTTGGTAGATTTTCACTACAAATAGGAAAGGAGAGTAACTAGGTAAGTCAATGGGGCTAATGTCCTCGGGTACTATATTTTCTGTCTTTAACAAATGAGGAGATGTTATCATCTGAGACCGAGATGATTAAGGGAGAGGTGAAAGGCCGTAAAGGGATAGTAGCATATAAATCAGCCTGCCTGGAAGGTATGACCCTCAGGTGCTGAGGGAGCTGACTCAGGGTGTTGCAGAGCTGCTAGCCATCATTTCTGATCATTTCTTTGCATCGGATGTGATTCTCATGTTTTAAATCAGGCCTAAAACTAAGGATCTCTTTTAAAAAAAAACACAAAACCCAAACCAAACCCCACAAAAACATGCACGCGCACAGAAGCCCCGAAGTGAGCAACCCGAGAAAAGACAACCTGTGTGAACATTGTTTCTGTGCCAGCCAGTTAATTATCCTGAATGACAAAGAATCACTAAATGCCCTTGGTTAATTATGTCTCTATATGGGTTAAGCAAAGGTAATCTTCTCCCAGTTCAGCCTCAGAAAGATGAGGGGTGAAAGCACGTAGCCAGCACCCATGGAAAATAATACACCGTCTTATTTATTCATTTTTAAAGAAGCTGAGTAACTAATTACTGCGCTTGGACTGTCGTAACCTGCCACGCAAGGGTTTTAAAGGCTTATTTACTACTAATAAAAATATAATAGTGGGTTTCTAATGAGAGCATCTGTCCAGTGGTTGGTCTCTCCTAAATCCATAGAGTCTTTTAGGCTTTTGGTGAAATCACCAGTGAAATTAGGCTGCTGTCAGATATGTGTATTAAAGGGTAAAAACCCCCATGATTTCTTCTATGCTTTCCAGCATTCTGGAAGTGTAATGAGCATACTGCAGTTATAGTCGGTGTTAGGAGTTCAGCCTAACACAAAGACAACCAGCTGCACTCAGCTCTAGAGAAAGCAGGGTACTTATTCCTCCAGCTGAATGAAAACTGAAGTTATGCTCTCTATTTTGTGTGAGGAGAAGAGGTCCCTGTTTGACAAAGAAACGTGTGAGAGGCTCAGGGAGGTGTTTCAGTCATTGAATTTGGCTCGGGACACCTCTCGCTGTCACCTCTCTTCATGAGAGAAGAATTTATCAAATTTCCCCCCCTCATATAGCGAGCAGGACAAGAGCAGAAGCTCTGGAATAGAACTGTTGAATTTTGTTTACTTCCTTGCGAGAGGCAGACAAGCTTCAGGTGGTTCTGTTTGCTCCTGCTATGTCAAGTTTTAGATGCGGGAGCCCAAAACCTGGGTTTGGATCCCAGAAGGATGTGTTCTTTTTCCTGAGAATAACACACCTTGTGCATGCACAGGCAATGAAAACGCTGTTAGTGTTTCAGAGGCGGTGCTTCCAGCTGTAGCTCAAACAGCACAGCAAACAGAGTCTCCCCACCACAGGTCAAACTCAAGGAAAGCAGCTTCTGTTTGGACCTAGTTTAAAATCTGATATTTGGTCTGCTCTCCTTCTAGCACAGCTTGTTATATTATTCACTTCTTTTTTGTTTTTTTTCCTTACCCGGATGTTTTTAACAATATCCTCAAGCTGTTTTCTTCTTCTTGCTAACTGTCCAATACTCTCAGCTGCCTTCTGGCTGTGGAAAGAAACTTTTCCTTTTTAATTAAATCATTGAGATCATCACTGAGGGCTATGAGCTCAGAAAGAATTTGTTTTCCTGGGAGTCTAGATCATGGCACGTATGACAAAAGCTTAAGCAGGTTATTATTAGAGATTCAAGCCTTATTTTTTTCGTTCCCAGAAAGCAGAGAGGCGTTACTCTCTGGGATGCGAACGCCTACGCTGGCTGGTGGTGCGATGTAACCATGGTTCCCAGTTTTGTTTGGGACATTGTGACGGGACTGAGTCTTCAGGTGAGGTTTGTTGCCGTCCTGTCCTTGATGCCTGGGAGTCCGCGCAGCACCCATCCGCAGCATCCCCTGTGCTGAATGTAGGTAGCACAACAAATCCTGAAGCTAGCAGCAGCGTTGTCACAGGTAATGAAGAAATCAAAGATATTTTCATGCGTAACAGCGTCATATCTTTTGTTTCGATAGTTTTGGGTAACTGACTCCCTCTTTTCCCAGTTAGCTTAACTTGATCCTCATTAATTCTAGCTCAGCGAAAGGAACATAGGTGAGAAAATAAATTGAATAATAGTTTAGACAGTAGATTATCCTGGCAGTGTCTCAGATAGATAGACTGAAGCATTTCACAGCAGACCACGTTTCATTCAGTGATTCGGTTTCGTGTAAGGCAACCCTTTTCATTTCCCGGTGTGATGAATGGCGTGAAATAGCGTAATGTGATCTGAACGTTTAATTCAAACCAGATTGCTCTTCTATCTCATCAGCACCCAGGAGCACGTAATTCAGAGCATACCTGATCAGCATTAATTGCATTTGCATGGAGATGTACATGCTCTAGAGAAGCCTCTCGATTATGAAGGAAGCATGATAAACAATAAGAGAAAAACAAAGAACAGCTTTCCAGGTAAGCTTTACTCGTTTTTCTAACATCCATTCTATTAAGTTAGTGAAGATGTATTTATTTATAATCTGGTAAAAGTTATGACAAGCTGATAACACACCAGTCTAGAACACAGGGCTAAAAACCCTACAACCACTAAAGGATCATACCTCGCTCCTTGTGCTGCTGCAGCAATAAAAAAAATGACGGCGGTGGCTATATCCATTTGACAAGAACATCATGCTCAGTTTATAAGATAAGAAAGGCAATATCACCTACAGAACAAGGTACAGGTCATCTGCAGGAGCCCTTGGCACTGTCAGCCTCTGCTTGGGCAGGACCATGCCCATGCTAAGGCCAAGTTATTTGATTTGAGAAACCTGGTTTTGCTGTAGCGGAGCTGCTCTGAGCATGGGGTTGAACTAGATAATCCTCAGGAGTCCTGCTCAGCAGAAATTATTGTGTGATTTGAGGTCCAGAAGCTGTGTGCTAACACTGGGTAAGTGTCCAGGCTTGTGCATATATTCTTATATTAGTCGACCATATTGAAAGAAACCTTTTTGATGAGGTACATCCATTAAGAAAGAAGTATCAAGAGTACCCATGCAGATGATCCGATAATATGATCAAGTCTGAGTAGAAAAATGTTATTGTCGATATTTATCTTACATCTATTTTGGAAGCTTCTTTAAAACTATGTGGTAAATGGTATATAGTGCTCTCCTTCCTTATTCTCCATGAAAGAATGCTAGCTCAGCTTCATGAAAAGCAGATAAAGAGGGATGAGCTACTACATGGAGAATTTTAATGGGACTCTCTGCGCCTGTAAGAGAAAAGGACGTGAACAGCATCAATGCACAAGGGTGTCGGTTGCAAAGCAAGAGAGCCAGGCAAATAATGAGAACTGGTAGGCTCTCCGTGTTTGTACAGCTAAAGAAGGGATTTGAAAGAACCATGTGCAATTAGAAACTGTAGGTTATCATGAGTCATTTGAGTTTAAGTGTAAGGATCGACATGAGCAGGTCATTGTATAGTGATATAAATGAGGCTTGAAGAGGGCTTCTGGCCAAACGTCAGCTTTCTGGAAATTTTACAAAGTATATCGCTGAGTTTTGCCTTGTTCTATAAGCTCTGCCCCTAATGAACATAGTGAGCTGATGTTCGCAGTATGTGCGGGTTTAGTACCATGCACTATGACAAGTTGCTTGGAAAAGGTACTTTAGATATCATCTCTTTGAGGAGTGTCATGAGCATTTATTCTATTTTATTTTATTTTGCCTCTCATATAATAATAAAGCCAACAACTTAAATATTATTATTCCCTCCAATCAGTGACTTTCTTCAGGAGGACGAGTCACTCTTGCACAAACACTCCTTATCTGCAAGCTGTAGGCTGCTGGCCTTCCAAATACCTTTAAATTCAGGAAAAAGATGCAATTTGCCGGAGTGCAATTTTGCAGAAAAAGGCGTAGGGCTTATGGTGGAATCAGCAGTGTCAGCAGTTGAGAAAGTGACTGACATCCCTGCGTGCATTGATGAGGACCTTGGCTGTCGGAGAGGCCAGCAGTCCTTCTGCTCTGCTTGGTGCTGTGGTGGTGGGAGCTGGAGCAATGTTGGACACCCTACATCAGGGTTGAGCATCTTGTTTTAGTGAAGATGTGAATGGACTGAAGAGTCCAGAAGAGAGGCACGAGAATGATCACACCTCAGAAAACTTGACCTGTGATTAAAAGTTTAAGTAATTCAGGGCTGGTGGAAAAGAAGTCTGAAACAGAGTATTATAACGATCTTTGAAGCCCGAGGTAGAATATTATGAGAGTCTTCAATCATACAAGGCAGGCTGCTTTTTATGTAACGTCTGCTCCCTGTTGAGGTGATGACATGGGCTGTGGTTACTCAGAAATAAGTCTGATATCAGCAAAAATGTCGAAGGTTAGTGACACAATGGCCAAGTTCCAACAGCAAATCTGTGAAAAATTCCCAACTTTCAGCCACCGACAGGTTGGTGGCCATACCCAGTCTATTGATATTGCTTGACTAAACTGAAAGCTTAGTAAGTCTAAGTTGAACGTGAGTTGTCTTTCTTCTGGACTTGGAGCCACGGTTACTGCTGCAAGTACAGCTGTTGCCATTTCCTCTGCTGCTTTGTGGCTGGTGGGCTTCCATCATTAGCTTCATTTGGCTTCACTTGATTGAAGTTTGTGATCCCACAAAAAACCAAGGAGCACCTCTCTGCAACTCTCTCCTTGATGGATACACTGATCTGGGGACAGACCAACCTCCCACCAGAGCTGTTACAAAGAATCCCATTCATTTCAGATGGGTTGGGTTAAACTATACAGAGGATGCTATGGGGGTTACGAAGACACGCCACGTGTGTTGTGGACAGGTGCAAGATCGCCATGTGCTAAGCTTGGAAACCCTATGAGCAAATTCAGAGTGGTGCTAAACCAAGCAGGGCCTGATGGTATGCAACTGAGCTCAGGACTGGTAAGAACTTTTGCTAGCAAGTAAAAGTTGGAAAATTAGTTCCATTACCTGAGCTGATGTAACACAACCTGTCTGACATGCTGTGATGGGAAGGGTTTCAGTGCAGGGCAGCTCCTTGCCCCAGTTCCTTCCAGCCAGGTGACAGGTTAAAGTATCGCTCTCAAGCAAACTCAAGGCGGTGTGTGACTGCAGCTAGCAAAGTCCTGCCAGGTCCGCGGGAGCCACAACTCTTCAGCACTGAGCGTCCTGAAACAGCAGCAACATTCATTTCACCCTTCACAGAGTTCGTCATTACTGTATGTGTATTCCCTCAGCAGGAGACAATAGCAGCCAAAAGTAAAATAATTGTTTCTCCTTGTAGAGGAATGCTCCAAAAAAAAGGCCCCAGGGACTATTCTAAGCAAGTCCAATTTTTTCAACCAGATCTAGGAAGAGAGCTACCATCTGCTTTTATCACATAATTTACACAACGCTTAGCCAGAGACAGAGCATAATAAAACCTGCTGCCCCCCTCCCGGGAAATGGTGCCTCTTAAAGAGGATTGGTGACCCCACTAGTCCAATTTGGTCTGAAGTTATTGCTCGGATATTGGAAATTCTCTGTACTAGGAAGCAATGTACAGTGGAAAAACTAGCAGAAGTTACTTGCTTTTTGCTCAGTTCTTGTCTTTTTTTTTTTTTTCTCGTACATATTTTTCACTTAATGGAGGGCATACATAATGGGTAAGTAAAGAAAATGTAAGTAAAGCTGCGTTGTAGTGTTTTGTGACCACAGCCATATAATAGCTTTTCTTATATGCCACACTTTAAAACACACTTTTGAAATAATAATTGACTTGCTCGTGAGGTGTACAGAATCCAGACTGCCGGGCACAAGATGCAAGCATCACGTTCAAATTGATTCCACCTCCCAACAGGGCACAAAGATGAAGAGAAAAATTAGCAGAAAGACGATGGAAGATGGCAGAAGACATCCAGGCTGCACAGGGATCGACAGTGAATGTTTTGTAAGAACTCACGTAGAACCCATGCACACATCCCAGCCGGTTACCTCACTTAAAGCACAGAAAGATTTGCCTACGAACATGCAGCTGGTTGCTTCTGTGACAAATATTTTAGTAGAGCTGGCTCTCAGAAACAGCATGCTCATGTATTTTGTGTGGTTTAGGATGAGAAAAGTGAAGGCATCTGAAAAGGCAGTGGAAAAGTCTCTCAGGCTGTTCAAGCCACGTGAAAACTTGTGCAAAATGGAAGGCTGGGGTTTTGACAATGACACACAATTATAGCAGCTCACAGCTGAAATACCCAGGAGTCTTCTAGGTCTGAGAAGTAATGCCAGAAATTGGGGATCTCGCCTGGTTTCCTCAACTGTAGAGATGTTTGCTGCACCCACTTCTTGGCTCTGAGAGTTGATCCTTATGTAATTGTTGGGTCTCAAACCCAACGCATCTCGACGTGGCATCTGTAGTGATTTATGCAGAGGATCGCTGGGTTTGGGTGGTTACTGTATGGGTGAATGCTGCAACGTTTGGTCAATACTGCCCGAAGTCAGCAGTCTTAGATGTCCAGCTGGTCAGACTCCCAACATGCTTTCTCAGAATGTCATGACCCTACAAGCAAGGGTCAGAGTGCTGTCATGCCACACATCTCTCTATGCATCCACATCGAATCATTTAGGTGGAAAAGAACTTTAAGATTATCAAGTCCAACCATAAACCCAGCACTGCCACTACTAGACCATGTCCCTCAGCACCACATCTCCATGGCTTTGAAACCTTTCCAGGGATGGGGACTCCACTACTGCCCTGTGCCAGCCCTTCACAACCCTTTCAGGGAAGGAAGTTTTCCTCATGTCCAACCTAAACCTCCCCTGGTGCAACTTGAGACCACTTCCTCTTGTCCTATCACTTATTCCTTGTGAGAAGAGACCACCACCCTCCTCTCTACAACCTTCTTTCAGGGAGTTGTTGAGACCGAGAAGGTCTCCCCTGAGCCTCCTTTTCTCCAGGCTGAACCCCAGGTCCCTCAGT
>JAVSBS010027920.1:0-27476 GCA_033124195.1 Coracias cyanogaster | reverse complement strand
TTAGTATAAAAATTAATCAGTGTTTTTTTTTTTTCTCTGTCCATATGACACAACAAAGAGGTAATGGTAGGGCAACGCACTCTTTAGCCAGTACACAGATTTTAAACATGCTGAGACAGAACAGGTTGACTATTGGCATCACTGCTTGTCTTAGCAATTACACAGTCATAATTCTCTTGATGATACTGGTGGGCTTTGGCAGAGTTGTGCAGTGCTGAGACCCGCAGATGTTGCAGGGGACATGACCTTGTCATGGATCACCTCGTCTTTCATTGTAGGAGCTAATGTATACAAGCAGAGGTGATAGCCTACATGTTAGATGTGTAATTGTTTAGCTGAACGATGGCAGTGTAATGTCCATAATTCTTCTGTGATGCATACAATTAAAATAAAGGGCAACACAACAAATGGGGACATATAAGGCAGAGAAAGAAGAGATTTTTTTTTTCCAGTAAGCAGCAGCATTTATTTTACTGGTTAGATTAGAGATATAAAGAAAATAATGTGAACCATGTTTTAAATGTTGAGGGGAACGTGATCAGATGAAAGCCTGTAGCAACTAGCGAGTCACAATTTCCCTAGTCCAATAGTGTGAGGTACTGAACATAAGGCAAAAGCATTCTGGTCTGGAAATGCAGGCTCCTAGGATCCATTTACCCCATATGGCAATCCAGAATTCAGGCACTTTTCTACCCAAATTGCCCCTGAGGCAGTGCATTCCTAAGCAGAGTGATAAAATTGGCTTATTGAAGACCACCAAAACAAAGAATAAGAGCTACTCTTCACAGCCCACCTAGAAGTTTGACAGGTGACATTCTAGAAGTTAAGGGTTTTCTCACCTCCCTGTGAAGCCAGAGTTGTTGCACTCAAGGTGACATCTCCAGTGGTGGAGAAGCCTCTTCCAGAGGAATAGTTCTGACACTTTCCACGCCCCCTACCTGGCATAAGTGCAAAAGCCACATTGTCAACCATGGGTGATCAGGCTTACCAGACAGAGGCTGCCCTAAGCTTCAGGTCTTGGTCCATTTCCATTTTACACCTCACTTCTATTAATGCTTGAATGACATTAAACACATAAATAAATAATAGAAATTCGAAGAAAGGAATTACTATTAACAAAAAGAAAAAAAAAATCACAACAAAAAGCTCAAAACCAAACACACAAAAAACAAAAGGGAGTTTTGTTTCATAAACAGTAATAAACCAAGATCCCTTTCACAGTATATTTTTCGCACAATCCTCTGTCTTCCTTTGTGGACTTACTGCTGCTTGACCTTCTTTCTCACTAAGAAAGATTTAAGTCAAGGCAAGTAAGAGGTATAAGAATATAACTTTTCAGCTACAAAAGAAGGTTAAACCTCCCTTCTTCCTGACCTTTGACAAAACCATTATGCTGAAGTATTTTCAGAACGGGCATTGTCCTTCTTTCTATAAATTGCTAGTGCTAGTTAACAAAAATATCTTTTTATGTCTTGATTTGAAAATATATTGCCTTCAGAGTTCCAGATAAAATGGAAAAAGATGAATTTTGGGCAACTGCTTTCTCTGTCAATGTTGATCCTGAATAGATTTGCCTTGTGATGCTTTGTGAGAGATGATACAGCTCAGCATGAGCTCATGAGTGATCAAGAGTATTTAATCACACAGAATAGGATATGCAAAGATAAACTGGAGCAAATGAAAAGAAGTATTAAGTAGAGCAATCAAGTTCTGTGATTTGAGTCTGCCTTGATTGTGACAGCTTAATGTTTCAAAAGTAAGTTTTTTTTAATTTTAGATGAAACAAGTAAATGTTTACGTTGATTTGCTAGAAAGTCTCTGAATTCCAGAAAGTCTGTGAATCCTACTCATGCAACATATGTCAAGAGTTCACGTTCACTAACTTCTAAGGAACCTTACACAACATGAACAACTGTATTTCAGACCTTGTTCTTGCCTTGCAATTAAATGGATCTGCCCAGCTCTCAGATTTACCTAGGACTGAAGTTCCTGTTAGTGCCAATGGCAAAAAATTGTTTACAACATTAACTCAAAGAAAACAACATTTGAGAAGTTTCAGAATAATCCCCATCTTAGTCCTTTATGTATACTTTCAAGAAAAACAAGTTGATGGAAGGAAAAGAAAGAGGAGAATGGCTCAGTTGTGGACATGTGTCCAAAGGGGGAGAAATTGTTTCATGCTTGGGACTGCTTTAAGGATTCCCAGCCATGATGAGTTAATTATGCAATGGAATAGAATAGCATATTTTTCCCAAATGCAAATTAACTGAAAGTGATCCACAAGAGTTTTACAACTAAAAATTTACAATTTTACAAATAAAATTTTAGAAAATATTTAACACTTAAAAATATCTTGAACAGAAATTGAAATTAGAAAACTGATGGAAGAAGATTTTGGAGTAAGAAAAAAAGAAGGAAGAATTTTGCATGTACTAGATGTTCTTTACATGGACAAAACGGGGATCTCATCTCCCTCCTAAAAAATAAACACAATCCACAATGCAGATAAACTGATAAAAGACAAGGTAAAGGAAGAGGTTTAAAATTAAAGATGTTGGTAGCTACTTCGTACAATATATTAAAACTTGGTTTTACTGAGGGATCTTGGTCTCTGCATTAGTGCCAGTAAAATAACTAACAATTACATGTTATGTCATCGGTTGGTACCCTTGTTCTGCCACTTGCTCATGTTCATAATCATATCATTAAATGAACCAGTAGCAGAGTTTTTTTTCAGGTAACACTGAAATGCAGAAAAGAATAGAGGGAGACATTTGGATTACTCACAATGGATTTAAGCAATGCCTTTCAAATAATGTTCATAAAATTGAAGCTTTCAGGAGAAATGGGACACTTTGATTTTTCTACTGTATCAGGTCTTACATCTAAAGGGTGGATCCTGAATGCAACTACTGCCTGCAGAAAGTTACTGAAATAGTTGATCTTTCAATAAAATTATAGTCTTATTTGAGATAATAGACTATCCAATTCCCCCTTCCTGCCAAGTCTACATACATTTTTGCCAGTTAAGGTAATGGACATATCTATGGTATTTTATTTTTTCTTTTAACTCAGTCAAATTTCAGTGGTTCTTAAAGAGTCATATAAAGCAAACTCTAGCAACACTCCCCCTTTGAATTGCAGTAGTTGTAAATAAATCAGATCAGAACTTTCAGTCAACATGATTAATGCATTGTATGGCAACTTTAAAAATATCATGTAGGCTTTTGGATGACTTCTCCTGCTACAGATTTTTTTAGGTAAAATGTTTAAAAAATAAATTTAAAATAAAGTATAAATATAAGCACTGTTAGAAGGAGTTCCTCATGAAAAGGTGAATATTTGTTCATTCAAAGATAAGTATTTATAATTTTTTTTTTTTTAAATAAAAGACAAGCAATTATGAAATTTTAAAACAGAAAAAGATGTTAAGTTTCCAAATCCTTGCTTTGGTACATGAAGTCAAATAGCATGTCTTCAGTTCTTTTCTAAGCATGGCAATTTGTAGCCAAATACTTTACTTCACATAACAGATGTTTAACATATAAATTAATTTTTAAAACTCCAAAACACCCAAGTTCTCTGAACAGTTAAAAAGATAAGAAAAATAAATTTGTAGGTGAATACAATCTTATTACAGTGTAAGAAAAGTCTATGCCTGGATAAACATTTTGTTTTTCAGGTTCAAATGTAGCTTTAAGAAGTAATAATATCACCATGTTAATGTAGAAATATAATTCATATGCCCTGGAATATCTAAGGCACCTACAAAGTGGGACCTATGACATAATATAATATAATATAGCAAGCCCATACTGAAGCTGCAGCTGGAGGCCAGGAGCATACTTTATGGCACATAAAACAGTACTGATGTGTTCAGGGTGCACCACTCTCTTCCTCAAATTTCTGTTTGCTAGAATGAGCGTTCAAGATGCAGATATTCAGATGGTATCGTACCATTTTTCTTCAGACTATATTTATGAAGAGCTACACTATTTTACAGTTCATTATGCTAACCTGAATTAAGAAATGCTATTTTTACTGCTAGTATCATGACAGTCAATTGTTCAGCTGATTTTTGAACAAATGTAGTTGCAGCCAGCAAGTGTCAGCACATGAAATCAGTTACAAAGAACAGGATTGTAAAGTTAGTTGTATATTAACTCTTCAAACAAATGAGTTGTGATTAAAGGTTGATATCTTTACTGGAGGGAGCTGAGTAAGATTGTAGCAGCCAGCCAGTAGTTTAATCAATTAATCAGATTTCTCAGAACATCCTGACCTTTCTCTTTTCCTTTTAATTAGGAAGATAATCCTGTGATATAAGAAATGTAATTGGTCTGTGTCATGGACTTGAGCCTAGGCTTACAAGGGCTTTAAAAACATTTTTTTAAAGACAGAATTATGTTGGAATTTTATTTTTGTGTTTGGCTTAGCACGAGGAAGATGTTGATCTGTAACTCCTGTAGTAGTTCAGAATTTTAGAAGTCTTTGCACAGTGTTCATTCAGGCCCCAGTGTTAATCACTCAGTTGCATTGTGTAATCATATATTTGAATCTCTGACAACACAACCCCTAAAATAGCTAACTCAAAAGAATCTTTTAAAAGTATAATTTAGTATGCAGTAGAAAAATACACTGTCTTTATCATCAGGCTGAGACAATTACCATGTAGAATATTTCTGAATCTGATTGCACCATAAATTAAACAGTAAATGTAGTAACAAATGGCTGATGTTTAAAAAGAGTATAGGTTAAATACTTTTTTAAAATCTAGAAACAATTATTTCTGTCTAATTCTATAATTATTATTTTATGTACAGACTCTTCGCTTTTCTGTTTTGAAGACTTTTAAAATATATTCTATCTCTGCAGTAAAAAGCCACTAATGAAATCCTAGCAGTGGCATAAAAGATATTGTATGAGAACACCAGATGCTCTCTATTGTATTCTAGACACAAAAACTATTCCGCTTATGCTAACACAAAATAAAAGAAAAACAAAATCGTACAACTAGAAGACCAGAAGGGACCTTGAAAAATCACCTGGGTCATCATCTTACAGGGAAGCCATCCTAACAAATATTTTTCTAATCTGCTCTTCAAAACCACTGTGGAAGCAATTTTATAACATCTTGCAGAAGGCTGATCCACAGCCTCATAACATTAAAAAAAAGAAATTAGTAGCTTATCTGTAGGTTTTGTTACAAATTGAACTGATTACTACTTGTCCTTTCCTACTGTCTTTTCTACTTCTTCCTAGAAACATTTTATAATTAGAAGACTATGTCTTCCCGCTTCTTGCCACCAGCAACTTGCTTGCCATGTATGTTATCCTCTTGTAGACTTCTTTCCTTTTTGAAAGGGTGGTGCCTAAAACTGTGGTATAACAACCAAGGATCACCAGTGCCAAGTAGAGCTGAATAATTGTATTGCTTGTTGTAGAGAGTTTAGACATAAGTTCCATGCAGCCCTTGGCATCCATTTGTCTGCTTCACTCCACTGCCACATTAGGGTCAACAGGAGGGTACATTGTTCCACATCTCAACCCTTCACACATACAGAGTTCTTTGGTTTAGTTTAAATGTACATGTATTGATAACTTAAGTTAAGGCTTCAGTATTTAAATATTTCACTTAACCACAAATTTATGATCTAGATGTAGCAACTAGTTAACAATATATTTTAGAACTTTTCTGGGACCAAAGCTGACTAGTTTACAGCTCTCTTGTCCCTCCTCAAAGACAGGTTTATGATTTTCTTTTCCATTGCCAATCCTCTAAGGCTTTTCCTACTCATCATGTTTTCTAAAAGTACCATTAATGTTTCAAGTTCTTCACACAATGCCATAAACACTGTGAGGTGATTTTGATAAGCTCTTGTAATTTAAATACAACTATCTTACAAAAGTATTCTTTGACTTGTTCTTCCCAAAATCAGACCTACATCATCATCTTCTTGTTAAACATGAATTTTGCAATTTAGTTTCAACAGCCTTCAAAAAAGAAAGAACTGAAAGATTCAGCTGTTATTTGCTCTTCTTTTTCAATTAGTCTGTGTTTCTTTTAGTTTTCTTCCTAGGCAGTTTTATGACCTGATCTTTTTTTCTTTTATTTCTCTTGCTGATTGAAAATATGCTCTGTTGCGATTCTGGATTTATCCTTACAAGTATATGACCTATAGCTATATGACCCTTTTATACAATTTTTCTTTGCTTTTCAAGCCACTGAGTGTACCCTGACATAGTTAAAATGGTCTCTAACTGTGCTTTCCATCTTCTCTTTGCATTAGCTAGCTTAGTATTGTGCATTAGTATGATTTCTTTCAGTAACTGCAACATTTGCTGCATTTCAGATTATCTTCCCAAATGACCTATCAATGAGTTTCCTGAATTCCCTATCAAAGCTTGACTTCTTAAAGTATGTTATTTTCAGTTCTTCTATCACACTTGCTTTCCTTAGGATAGTTCATTTTGTTACTTTGTGGTTAGTTTCACCCCATAGTACAATGCACCTTCGGCATGTTAATCGTCTCTTCTAGTCAGAACTAAATCTAAATTAGCTGGTCCTCTTCTAGTCTCCTGAACAAAGTTTGTTCCCAGCACATTTCGTGAGCATGATTGTCAGTTTATAGCCTGTCATAATATTTCTTCAGCAAATATTTGATTAAAACTCTCTGCTGCCACCATATTCTAACCTTTGAATAGCCTAAGAAATGCTTCATCAAACTCTTCAGATGGACTTTCTTCAAGAAGGAACTCTTAAAGACACAGGAACAGACTGTCCCCATGTGTCGTAAGACAATCTAGTGTGGAAAGTGGCCAGCCTGGCTGAACAGGGAGCTTTTGCTGGGACTTAGGAGAAAGAGGGGAGTCTACCACCTTTGGAAGAAGGGGCAGGCTACTCAAGAAGAATAGAGGGATTTAGTTAGGTCATGTAGAAAAAACATTAGAGGGGCAAAAGCTCAGCTAGAACTCAGCCTGGCCACTGCTGTAAAGGATAATTAAAAGTGTTTTTACAAATATATTAACAACAAAAAAAGAACCAGGGAGAATCTCCATCCTTTATTGGATGCAAGGAGTAACATCGTTACCAAGGATGAGGAAAGGGCTGAGGTACATAATGCCTTCTTTGCCTCAGTCTTTAATAGTCAGACCAGTTTTACTCACGGTATTCAGTCCCTTGAGCTGAAAGATAGGGATGGAGATCAGAATAATCCCCTCATAATCCAGGAAATAGTAGTGAATAACCTGCAAAGCCAATTCAACACCCATGACTCCGTGGGGCTGCATGGTATCCACCAGTGAGAGAGCTGCAGTGACTAGAGGCAATATGAGCCAGCAGTGTGCCCAGGAGACCAAGAAGGCCAACGGCACCCTGGTCTGTATCAGAAATAGTGTGACCAGCAGGAGCAGGGAAACGATTGTACTCGGCACTCACGAGACCACACCTTGAGTATTGTGTCCAGTTTTGGGCACCACAGCACAAGAAGGACATTGAGGTGCTGGAGTGGATCCAGAGAAGGGCAACGAGGCTGGTGAGAGGCCTGGAAAATGTGCCTTATGAAGAGCGACTGAGGGAACTGTGGTTGTTTCATCTAGAGAAGAGGAGACTGAGAGGAGACCTTATTGATCTCGTACAACTACCTAAAAGGAAATACCTTGGTATTTTACAACTAGGCTCAAGCTTCCTCTATGATTCTCTAAACTCTGTACTATAGCAGCGGTTGTACACTCCCAAATTCATATTAGTAATCTGATTTAAAGGCTGTTGTTGTTATTAAGCCAGGATGACTTGCATGGTGACCATAGGCGATCCTACTATTACACACAGGTAACATTTCTAGAGGAGAAACTGTCACCTCCACTGGCAATTCTTTCATTGAGAACCACTTCTTCTTTTCCACAAGTCTTTTATTTTGGATGGAGTTTACCTGTTGATAAAAATGCCAGTACATACTTAGCTCTCACAGTGCAGAAGAAGCACAAGGATGCTTGCTGGGGAAGATGTTTAGGGGAGGTCACCTGAACTGTCAGACAACATTTCTGGCATTTTGGAATAATTGTATGAAAAATTCCTCAGTGCATAGAGTTATTGAGGAACAATTTAGTTCATATTATTAGCTCATGTAAATTATCATTCCTCAGTTTACTTCATAGACGACATTACATAATTTCAATATCTATTATATTATTTTTTCATATTGCATATGAAATATGTAATATTTTGCAATGGTGGTGTACAGTAGTTACTCAGCTAAATGAAAATTATTTGGTTGCATACAACATAGTGCTGGACAGCAGTGACCAGGACTGCTGTTTAAAGATTTGAATCACCTCAAATTAAATGTGACAGGTGCCCATTAAATGTAATGGGAGTGAGTCAACTATCACAAGCAGGAGAGAAACATATTCTTCAATAACATGCTGGAAGCTATGCCTAGTGATAAAATATGACTGTAACATAAGAAATTAGCTGAAAATATTTTACAACTAAAATGCTCCCAAGAATGATTTAACAGTAATATTTTAGAAGAACACATCATTTCTGTTTTGTACCAAAGTAAATCACAGAAATTAGTGTTTCAACAAAATTGATACTCAGCATCATCTTTGTGGGCAGTTGTAGGACACTGTTAAGTGAGTGTTCATTGATGTGAGAAAGGGGTCATTCTAGATGTATCATCTCAAATAATTCTTAAATCAAAGGAGCAGGTGTTTCTGCAAAGGAGCTAATTCTGACTCTGCCAGAGACTTTGGATGTATATGGTTGTGTTTCCTGAGACAGAAAGCATGTAGATTATTTTTTTTTGCATGCAAAATTTATTTGCTGCAGAGAGAGAAAGAGGGGAGGAATAATCTGTGTTTGCCTTAAGGCTCAGTAAGATTGCTTAAAAGAGTAACACAGAACCCAAGCTGGTGTTCATATTCCGTTCTATCAATTTCTGTCCCTTTTCCTCATCGCTCTAATCAGTTGCATATATGCACACCATGGTTTCAGAACGGCTACTTTTCCTCCACTCAGCTGGTTGTGTTGTAAACAGTAGGTGTCAGGGAGGAAAGGAGGTGTATGCAATCTATTGCATCCTTTAGTAGATGAAAATGGTGGGCATGAAAATTATCTGAGCTAAAAGTGACCAAGGAACCTGAAACTCAGGTATAGGAGGAGAGAAATTTGTTAGTGCAATTACATTATTGTGTTCTCAAAGAGAAAAGGTATAAGTCTGTCATATGAACTATGAAATAATTTCAAGCACTGACAACAGATCAAGCTGTACCACAGGAAATATGTGAGTGCTAGATACAGCAGAAAAAACCGAATAAACCCCACAATAAATCTTCTTATGTAATCAGGAACATTTTGAAGCAGTAGTCAAGAAACAAGTAACAATCAAATTGCCAAAGCAATTCTGTGAAACACACAGCCAGTTCAAGTCTTTAATAATGGGAGTAATTACAGTTTGCTGTGTTCACATAGCTATGGTTAGGATTGCGTCAGCAGCTCTGTTGTAACTCCATACTTCCATGGGCGTATAAATCAGCTGTACATGCTGAGAGTTTTTGTTGGTTTTGTTTTACACTGAAGTTTAGCTTTCTTACGCAATTTCACTAGCAAAATATTTAACCTTATTAAATACAGTGGTTTAGAAACAAGATATAATACAGTCAGTGTGGTCTGACTCTAGTCAAAGTGTTCTTTGAACACGTATGGTAAGAGGTGCAAGGCTGGTTTTAGACAATAGTAACCGAGGGTGATTGATTGAAACTTTTGCGTACGTATCAGTGCATCTGTACTTAAGTCAGTAAAACTTGCGCAATTCCACTTTAAGTGTATTTTCACAGTCAGCTGAAGTAAGAATGAAAGATTGGGCTGAGTCAAGCATCTATGCAGGTGTACAGATGTCCAAAGCAGAATCTCAGGTATCTTTTAAAAATTCTGCTATTTGAGGAAGAATATATCAAAATTAATAATTGATTGAGGTATAGGTTTTCCACATGGAAGACAGTAGATAGTTGTTTAAGAAAGCTAAAATGCATATCTACCTCACTTCAGTAGTTCTGGCTGGCACTGAGTATGCCTTCTCCATTATGTCACACAACAGTAGCTGTGGGGCTGTTCTCCTGTTGTTGCTGTAGAGAGCTTTGTGATTAACCTCAAGACTCATACAGTGGATCATTTATTGGAAGATTTATCATGTATTCTAAAATACATGTTTTAGGACATAGGTAATAGCTGTTTTGTCCAAAATCTACATTGACTAAGTGTGTGTAATAATTTATTTTTTTTAAAAAAGAAAGGTATTCTAGTTGTATTAAAAGTGCCTTAGTACTAGCATTCTGTCCAGTATTTATGTTAGACAAAATTGTGGTTAGCATAACAATTTACATTGTAGAGTTGCTTTTATCCTGTGGGAACTCTGAGTTGTTTACAAGTATTAATACTATTTGTTTCAGTGATTGTTTATTTTAGTTTTAAAAAAGAACCTAATCACATGTTTATATTACACTAATTTTGCACTTTGAGACATTTTTGGTGTGCCTAGCTATTGCTGAAAATAACCAGTATAATTTAAATTCATTTTACTGCTGTTATTTCCCATAAGTAACTGTTGCAAAAATTGTTTAAATCAAATACTTCCAGCTCTACAATATATCTTCTTTAACTCTCTAATTCCATGCTAGCAGCAACAATCGTGGCAGCAGGCATTGTTGCCATATGCTGAGAAAAGTGTGAGGCTTATGAGTTCTCCAGAGACTTGCTCTCCCCATGGCCACTTCAAACTATAGGAAGCTGCATATAACTGGCTGCTGGGGAGTGCCAGTGACCAGCAGTGCCATGAACATGTCGTGCAAAGATGGAAGGGTGTCTGAGGCAGTTTGCTTGGCAGTTTGTGCAAGAAGGGCAGCACACTCTGCTGGTTGTTGGGCTGCTGCCCTGTTCTGCTCACAGAATGCAGACTCTTGTGTATCGTACGAGGAAATGATCCATTATACGACTCTCGAGGTTAAGCACAGAGCTTTCTACAGCAACACATGTATTATACACACAGAAGTCTGCTCTCCATCATATTTGAAAAGTAATCACAATCAAGTGAAGCCTCCAGTGACTTGAAAAAGGTAAATGTTGCACTGATTTTTAAAAAGGGTAAAAAGAAGGACCCTGGGAATTACCATCCATGTGCCCCATAAGATCATGGAAAGATCCTCCTGGAAGCTATGTCAAGGCATATGGATAACAGGGAGGTAGAGACAGCCAGCATGGCTTCATCAAGGGCAAATGGTGCCTGACTAATCTAGCAGTCTTATACAATGGAGCGGCTGCATTGATGAATGAGGGAAGAGCAAGTGATGTAATCTATCTTGACTTCTATAAGGCCTTTGACATGGTCCCACACAACATTATTATTACTAAACTGGAGAGATAAAGATTTGATGGATGGACTATTCAATGGATAAGGAATTGCCTGGATGGCTGTGTCCAAAGAGTTCCTCAGAGCTCAATGTCCAGATGGAGATCAGTGACAAGTGGTGTCCCTCAGGAGTCTGTACTGGAACAGATACTGGTCTGTATCTTTATTAATGACTCAGCAAGGCTGAAAGAGTTGTAGCTGTTTAGCCTAGTTGAGAAAAGGCTCTTTGGAGTCCTTATTGTGGCTTTTCAATATATAAAGTGAATTTATAAGAAAGACAGAGAAACTTTCCTTACCAAGGTCTGTAGTGACAAGACAAGGGGCAATGGTTTTAAACCGAAGAAAGGTAAATTTAGATTGGACATAAGGAAGAAATTCTTTATGATAAGGGTGGTAAGACACTGGAACAGGTTGCCCAGAGAAGTTGTAGCACCTCAGTAACCTGATCTAGTGAAAGATATCCCTGCTCACTACAGATTTCGAACTTGGTGATCTTTAAAGGTCTTTTCTGACCTGACCCATTATATGATTTTATGGTTCTATGCTTGTAAACACCTTAGAGCCAACATTGCTAGGAAATACCTGTATACATGTACACCTCTGTAAACCATTAGCAAGAATTTCTTAGGACTTAAGCAGGAACTTTAAGTTTTTGCTGATCATATTGTGTCTTCACATTGATATTGCTCCTGTTGAAATAGCAGAGTTTCACAATTGACTCTCATGGGATGAAAATTGCATTTGTAATTGCATGCACCATTTTAAACAAAAAAGGATCTGAAAAAGCACATTCTCCATGGCACTGATTTCCACCATTGCTCTTCATACTGAAGTCTACTTTCTACACCCACCAGATCCTATCTTGTTTGTCCTGAATGTTAAGAGAGATCCTGAGATTTTAATCTTTGCCTGATTTAGAAGATTAGTATTCAGCTGCTTCATGTGATTTTTGCCTTGTCTTTTTTCTCTCACTGTGGAATAGTTCAAGTACCTCATATATGTAAAGAATATACTATTTTATTCTGTAAGGAAGTTTATGTCAGCTACAATGTTCTGCTGAGATTGGTTAGTTTGGAAAGATGTGCTATACTGTTTATGGTGTTATCTAAAAGGTTTACAAGGAAAGAGTCCATGCTGTGATAAAGACACAGGAAAGAAAGTTCGTCACAAAATTTGCCCTTAGAGTGGTCATTCACAAAAGCAGTACCATGAATATTCTGTCCTTTGGAAATGTCAGGGATTGATTCTGCATAGTTTCCACATGAAGAAGATGATCTTGTATACACCCATACTATCCTCCTCCTGCCCATCTGCAAGTAAAGCTTTTAACCTCAACTATCCTTCTCTGTTCTTGGATCTTTAAGTATTCATCAAGGAGTCACATCTACTACAACTAAGAGCCGCTGTCTCCTTCTCTAACACTCATCAACATTGTAGTTTGAGAAAACTAGATAGGAACATATGAACCAAAAATCTAAACCCATGGCAGACTTTTGGACTACTGACATAGCCCTAGAGACCTGCCTACTGGGCTGTTCCTTCCATGAGGCTACATCTCTAGTACTGTGTTCAGTTTTGGACCCTTCACCACAAGAAGGACATTGACGCACTAGAGTGTGTTCAAATATGGGCAACAGAGCTGGTGAAGGGTCTAGAGCACATGTCTTATGAGGAGCGGCTGAGGAAGCTGGGGTTGTTTAGCCTGGAGAAAAGGAGGCTTAGGGGAGACCTTATCGTTCTCTACAACTACCTGAAAGGAGGTTGTAGAGTGGTGGGGATTGGTCCATTCAACCAAGTATTAAGTCATAGGACAAGAGGAAATGGCCTCAAGTTACTCCAAGGGAAGTTTAGATTGGATATTGGAAAGAATTTCTTTACTGAAAGGTTTATCAGTCATTGGAATAGGTTGCCCAGGGCAGTAGTGGAGTCCCCATCCCTGGAGGTAAGATGTAATGCTTAGGGGTATGGTTTAGTTGAGGACTTGTCAGTGGTAGGTTAATGATTGGACTCAATGATATTAAAGGTCTTTTCCAATCTAGACAATTCTATGATTCTGTGATTCGATAACTTATGTCATGATGGAAGCTTGACAAAACCATCTATGAGTAAAATAACTATATATAGTCTATTAATTGGCAAAATGTTACAACATACATGAGGTAGCCAGTGGATGCCACTAACCATCAGATAACAAGAGAAATTCAATGAATATTTGAATATCTAAAAGATGATGGACATTTAGTTATTTTAGTTATATAAACTTGTAAACATATTAATATTAATAAATTAATATTAAAATAACTTAATACTGTTCATTGTAAATTTGACTAAGCTCTAGTACGACTTTCACCAACATTCCTTATGAGAATTCCTTATAGTGAATGTCACAAGATCTTCAAACAAGTTTTTTAAAGATAATATCTCTGGCAGGGTCAAATTAATTGCCCTAAGATGTGATGTAACACTTTGGTTTGCTGACTGGATTCCTCTTCGGTGAGGATATAAGTATTTTCACCGAAATACTCCTTCCTTCAGAAATGCATCATTATAATCTACATATCTGCCTTGATGTGACAAAGAAATACATTCTGCAACAATTTATCTGTAAGACATTTCCTTCTCAGCTGATGCTTTATTTCCAGGGCATTTGTTGTATAATATTCCATTAATGATGCTATCTTTCACTAATGTCAGATGCTTTAAAAGACAACAACGAATTTGCTTCATTTTTTTGCAAACTGCCATGGGTATTGCAAAACCAGAATAAGAAAGTTGTTTTCAATTAAAATCAGGCTGAAACACAAAAAAAAAAAAGAAAAAAAAAAGAGCATAAACCCTTGGTTTTACTACTAATTTGACCCCTAGTACAGCTATTATGTTTTACTATGGGTCCCAGTAACAAAGTAGGATATCAGTTCCACTTCGCCAAAGTATCTGATTAATTGTTATGAATTGGATAATAACTTAATTTCTCTTGGATTTAATAGCTGCCATTAGAGGAAAGTTTGGCTTGTTGTCAGCCAATGGATTTAGCTTTCCCTAAATAGTGGTTAAAAGTCATAAAATAGCACTTAGTTAGATTTATTTCAGTTATCAAAACCATATGTGTTTTATAAAGGTCTCATGATCTTGCATTTGATATCTGCAGTCTAATTTGAATCTACCAGCCTTTAAAACTTTAACACCATGAGGAACTGTTCTTGGATACTGCTAACATTCTCTTCAGAGAACACCACTTAAATGTACTTTTGAAATTTTGCGAGGAGAAGCAAAGCTTATTTAATATCTAAAGAAAGTAAAAATTATAAACAATTGATGAAGTCAGTATGGCTTTATAGTGACCCTGATGTTGGCTGCACCTTGGAAGATTTGGGCCTAAAGGTCCACTATTCTATTTCAAGTAATCAGTTGCATCACTGCTAAAATTTCCATTGACCTATGCAGAACACTTTGTATCATTAAAGGGCTCAATTAACTTTAAGTCCATTTTATTAAGATAAAAGGCATTTTTACTGAATTATAAAGAACATAAAGTTTGTCCTGTACTTTTGTCCTGTACTTTTCCCTAAAGTCACACTAAAAAACTTATTGCAAGTAATTAAAAAACTTCTGTTCCATGACTTAACAACAGAGATAATTGAGTAATAACCCTATGGTTAGATAATACTGCTGAATCACAAAGCTTTTTTTTTTAAGAATAGAACAATAGCTGAAGTTCTGAATTCAATAAGCAACTGTTCTCAGGAAAAGTGAAATTTACATTACATAAAAGGAATCTAAAACAAAACCCCCAAAACTTACAGAAAAGAAGGAATAGTTATCCTAGTTTGTTATCTGAGAGGAAATCTTCAATATGAAAATCATTAACTTTAAGCATTCTTTTGCCTTTTACTACAATGATATCTATAGTTTTCACTCAGCCTGAAATGTAAAATATTAATTTAATCGTGGTGATCTAGGACAAGATTCTAAGTGGAACATAGTCAAGTAAGAACTGTTGTTCCAACTTTGCAATTTTATTTCTCAAGCAAGAATATAGAGTTCTCAGATTTTAGTGAAGTTATGCATGAATTGAGTAGGTTGCTTTATAGACAAAGCCATGGAACTGGAGCTTGCAGTAGGAAATAGAAAAGGAATTCCCAGCTGCAGTATCCAAGAGAATATAGAGTACGTTTAGTAATATTAAGGTAAAAATACCATTTGAAACCTTGAACATTAATTACTTAATGCATTGCACTGAGAGAAAGTAATAGTTGTGGACCTGTAAATTGCCTAAAAATACTACTTACTTTTCAGTTCTTGCTCAGAAAATATATGATTGTCAGGAACCATTTAAACAATTATGCTATACTTTAGCCCCTGCTTAGAAAAAAGGCAGTGACATACATTTATGTATGATTTTTCTAACACAGATGTGATGTTCCTGAAGTTGAATAGTTATTTTGTGGGGGGAAATAAAGGAATATTTTGAAAATTACAGTGCAAATATTAACAGTAAACTTACTGGAAGTATTACATTCAATGCTAATAAGAATAGTGTTAGTACAATTTCTAAGCCACCTGCTCAGAAAATTGTTTGTTACATGATGTCAGTTATGTCACTTTTCGTTTCGGTAGTTAGGCAGACAAAAGGCAAAGAGGAAAAGCAATTTCCTTTACAAACTTTGAATTTGTAAGGACTTTTGTTTCCAGAAAGTAAGTAAAGCTGACAACAGGAATCATATATCTGATTTCTAAGAAATTTGGTGCCAAAATAACTGTATTATATTTTTGAGCAATAAGTTCCTTTTTGTAAGGCTACTTTCTCTAGGCAGGGGAAGCTTATTCATCCTTTTGAATGTGCGTTCAGTCTATCTTAGCTACCTATTCACTTGTTAGACCCACATCAATGTAAGTAGTCTATAAAAATTTTGATGTTGTCTGAAGTTTTAAATTTAAATTTATCATAAATTAAATCAATATAGAAAAATGAATATAGAGATATGAGGAGAAGGTTATGTGAAAAGCCAAAAGGTTCCAGCTCTAAATTAGTCATCACTACTGAATGCTGCAGCACTACACCATATATTTAGGTTGCCAGGACAATAACTGATATGAGACTAAATGAAAGTTAAAAAAAAACCTAGCAAGCTGAAGGGTATGAACACCAAACATACTGGTTTTGACTGGGATGAAGTTAATTTTCTTCACATTAGCATATATGGTATCGTGTAGACTGGTGACCAAACCAGGGTTGATAATACAAGGATGTTTTCATTATTGCTGAGCAGTTCTTACACAGAGTAAAGGCCTTTTCTGCTTCTCACACAAACCCACCAGCAAGTAGGCTGGTAGTGCACAAGAAGTTGGGAGTAGACACAGCTGGGACAGCTGACCAAAACTGACCAAAGAGATTCTCCATGGCATATAATGTCATGCTCAGAAATAAAACTGGGGGGATTTTTTTCAAAAGAGAGACACTGCTGGGAACTTGTCATTGGCCTGTTAGTGGTGATCGATTGCTTTTGCATTACGTAGGGGTTTTTCTTTCCCCTTCTCTCTCACTTATCTTGATACATGAGTTTTCTTGGTTTTTGCTCTCTTAATTCTCTCTCCCATTCCACTTGGCGGGTGAGTGAGTAGGTGGGTGTCCAGCTGTCAGCTGGGGTTTATCCATGACACCAAGGTAAAAGTAATTGCAAAACAAGGACAGTCAACAATTAATGTATTTTTTTCTACCCTATATTTTAAAATGTGTGGAAAATAAGCCAGGTAAAGATGGATTTAATTAAGGATTTATCTCTCTCTTAGATTTAAGAGATATGCTTGCAGAAAGAACTGAAAAGGTCTGATGACAGCATGACAATTTTTGGTTTCCAAACTGTACTTTCTATAACAATGAATATATTTTTTTTGTACTGAATGCACACCATTGTGTAGACTACTATATTAATTTATTTATCAGATAACTTTAAACAATACTGAGCCATTTACTGTTTGCTTCCTTTCTTCATGTTATAACCGCTCCAGTCATCTTTGTATAGACTGATCTTAAAAGTAGATTTGGTTTAATTGCTCCTACAGGCTACAGCTGTAGTGCTACCAGTGTCTCTACTCAGGTTACGAAAGTCATGTGTCTCAAGTTGGTTTCATCTCTACTGACAGTAGGGATATAGCATTGGGTGTGAGCCAGTTCCCTTTGGGCTTGTGTAGGCCTGACTGTCCTCAAAAATTCTTTCAGTTTATTCTGAATTAGATCTAGAATGTGATCCAAAATGCCAAGGTAGGTGGCTTGGGCTCAAGGGTGTACTGGCTGTATAGATGAGGTGACTAGCCACTTCTTAATTCAATAACCCTTGCATATTATATGTCTCCAAGCCAGTGAGATCCTAGTCATTTTTAGTCATTCTAGTCATAGTAAAAAACTATGTACAGCAGAATAACCCCAAATAACTTTGCTAGCAATTAAACCATGGCAAAAGCTGAGAAACACTAGACTGTCTTCGAACATTTCAGAGTACATTCATGATTTTACCTTAATTTGTAGTCTCATAATACAAAAAGCATTGAGATTTTTTAGAGTATCAGCTAGGATTCCACACATTTTCTTTATTTATGTATATATTTATTTCATGGTGGTAGCTCTCACTTTTTGCTGCATGAGAACAGTTCAAGACAATGGCTGGTCCAGTTCTTAAAGCAATGTGTCTGTAGAAAGTACAAAGGGGAAGAGCACAAATATTTTGTTCTTTGCAAAAACTGAATGCAAGTATCTCTTTGTTTACTATCTCATATGCAACATCTTGGTGGAAAGTGAGCTGCTTGCCAAGGTTTTATTAACAGAGACATATTCTTTCTTTCCCAGGTTATAGCTTTGCTGTATCACTTGCTAAACTACCTGTCAGTATAAATAAGCCATAGACACACTGCAGACACACTGCAGTGATCCTAGATCACACATTTGAATGTCATTGACTCTTTTCCTCAGGTGCCCAATTGGTCTATGACGTGGCTGGTTCTGTTTTAGTAATGCAGATGGTTAAAAATTTTACTGTTCCTACTGCTACTGTACCAATTTGTAAAAGACAAAAGCATTCATACACCTGAATGGCTTCAGCAACAGAATAAGTGTTTCTTACAAGAAACTCCTTGAGAGCCAAGTACTTTGAATACTAATACATTATTAGTATTATGATTATTATTTCAAGTCATTGTTTACTTAAAGGTCTGTATTCCAACAGATATCCTGCTGACATTTCTTTTTTGTAGAATGTATTTTTTGTAATAGGAAGTCCTTCCAATTATGTTTGGAGGCATTTAGCACAACCAGTAGGAAATTCCTAGGAGAAGGGAGAATTGAGCTATCAGACCTAGATCGGGCTGGAGATACACGATTGTCTCCACTCAAGTTTGACAGATGTGAACTCTATTCTAAAGCTTGATGACTGCACTTACAGCAAATACAAAGGAGGAAATAGTGATTTCCCAGCTTCCCTGATGCCAAAGTGTCTGGGGATTGTCTGAAATAAGTGTGACCCTTGCACAGACCTTTCTTTTACTGAATTTGAGCAGGAAGGAGGGTCCAGTAGCCCTCCAGCCTCCTACAAAACTGCAGCATTTCTCATTCTCTTGTGCTGAACATAGTCTGCCATGTACAATAACTTAAATATTGATTTGGATCGTGGGCTTTTATTGTAATTATTTCACATGGATGCATAATCACTACTGAATTGCAGTATTTGCCTGCCCTGGTGAATATTTAAGTAAAGGAAAACACAGTAACATCAGCTGGAACCACTGAGATCAAACTGTTCCAGAAACTCTTATGAAGCAATGGTTAGGACACTCTTATTATAAAAGACTGCTTTAAATTACAGAGAAGGCAGCTATACATGAAGGTGAGTCTAGGATGGACATGAAGACAAGTGTCTCACAACTTCAGAGGAATTCAGGAACCAGTGAGCTACCTGAATAACTGGAGAGGGTTTCAATTTCTTAGAAATAAGAATAGGCGAAGGGGTTGTCAAATGCAAAAATCTGGAAGGACCTGAGTTGCCTAAAGACTTTGATCCCTTCAGGACTCTAATTGTAAAACTAGAACAGCAGAACAGCACAAATGCAAGCACAGCATTTTTATTGTCCCTAAAAACATTGTTCTAAAGAACTATCTAAAATAAACAGAGTGCCTTGGTCTAGTAGCAAGATCATTATATCAGTAGCTCATCGACATTTGCCTACATGCTAGACTGATAATACCATCTTTTCTACATACACAGACTGTGAAGCAGAAATTCAGAAATACTCTACTTCAAGCCAGTTCGTATTAAAAAAAAAAAAAAATTCCTAGTAGTATTCTAAGACATGTGGTGTTACTAAATATACTTTTTATCTTCAAAATTTCAAAAGAAAATAAGCAAAAAGTGTATTAAAAAGAAGACAGACTTAGCATGAATCACTTCAGACGCTCAGAACATCTATAACTCTGACAATGACCACTGAAACACTCATAATTTTCTAAACGTTGTGGTTAATTTTTTTGGCTGTGAGCTGATTAAGACTCAAATGCATATTTAAGCTTTCTGGTTTTCCTGAATCATGAAGCATACTTCCTTTTTCACCCATATGTCACAGATACCTTTTTCTGTTCTAGTGTATATAACTCTAAAATATTCTGAATCAGAAAGAAGGCACTCAGCTGTGGTTTAAGTTTTAAAGGTTAATTTCAGTGCCAAGGCCATCGTGGAATGATAAACGGCAAAGTAGCCTTCAGCAGCCAAGGGAAAGTGGTCATGAGAAATAGTTTATTAGTTTACTGTAGTAGTGAGCAGTCTTCCTGATGCTATGGACCACAGACCTTTATGTTCCATTAGACAAAATGTACATACTGAAGACTTCACAGTGGAGGAAGTGTCCAGGGGACAGGTCACAAGTAGGAGATGACAGTGGCCTGGTCCACTCCCAGTGGCCAATGGCAGAGTTTAGTTGGGCATATCAGTGAGCTTTGAAAACTGGCAAGATCCTTCTCAGTACATGCCAATGTACTGGGCTTTGACTGCTTAACAGCGTGCTTTCCAGCACAGTCCTACTGCCAGGCACAGGGCACCACTTTGGCATGGGAACAGCAGCCGAACCGCTTGTAAGCCTGGGGCAGAGTCTTACTATCTCCTGCACTGATCTCAGGTCATCGAAGGTGAACATTGGGATATAAAGGCTAGAGTAATTCTGAAGATCTTGGAGCTTCAAGATATGAAGAGCTTGAAGCCATTGCACTGTAATGATATATTGCTTCCTAGATCTGTGTTTTACCTTGACACACAGGGTAAGGGAGTTGTGCTATATTAACAACATGATGATGCTAAGGTAATTAACTTGTAGTTAATGCCTTGCGCTGAGGTCAGAAATTAGATATAGTGCTATCAAAGTGAATACCGGTTCTGACTGCACTGTGCGATACTGGCAAATAAGAGAAGTGGATTGATGGAGATAACTGAATTATATTGTAACTACAACCTTCAGGAGACAAAAGCTGTTCACTAGCACCAAATAAAAGCCTTATATTCAAGGATGGAAGCTCTGTCATTAAACTTCAGAACTGACCAGATCACAGCCTTCTGCTATTATGTGATGGAAAATATTGCAAATATCTAAATGGGAATGAAAGGGAAACAGTGTTCAAAAGTAATCAGGACACTTATCCAGGAACATTCAAGTTCAAATCCCCAATCTAAATCTGAGAGAAGCAATATTGAACTTCTGCCTCTTACATACAAGGTGAATAGTACAACCATCTTTACTGGACTTGCTTATTCTCTTATTTCAGCTGTAGTTGTCTGAGATATGTTGGCGGCCAGTCACAAGTGGTATTCCCCAGGGCACTGTATAGAGGGCAGTTCTGTTTAATAAATTTATCAATAATCTGGTTGAGGGGATTGAAGACAGCCTCAGTAAATTTGCAGATGACACCAAGTTAGGCAGGAACATTTATCTGCTGGAGGGTAGGGAGGCTCTACATGGGGATTTGAACAGGCTGGATTGATGGGCCCAAGGCCAATTTTATGAGGTTCAACAAGGCCAAGTGTCAGGTCCTATACTTGGTTCACAACAACCCCATGCAACAGTACAGGATTGGGGATGAGTGTCTGGAAAGATGCCTGGTGAGAAAGGACCTGGGGGTGTTGGTCAACAGCCAGCTGAACATGAGCCAGAAGTGTGCCCAGGTTGCCAAGGAGACCAACAGCATTCTGGCTTGTATCAGAAAGAGTGTGGCCAACAGGACTAGAGAAGTCATTATTCCCTCTCATGAGGCTGCACCTCAAATACTATGTTCTGTTTTGGCCACTCAACAGTAAAGCATGTCCAAAGAAGGGCAATGAAGCTGGTGAAGTGTCTAGAACACAAGTCTTATGAGGAGTGACTTAGAGATCTAGGGTTATTTAGCCTGGAGAAAAGGAGGCTCAGGGGAGACCTTATTAGTCTCTACAGCTACCTGAAAGGAGGTTGTAGTGAGGTGGGTGTCAGTCTGTTATCCCAGGTAGCAAGTGATAGGACAAGAGAAAATGGGCTCAAGATGTGCCAGGGGAAGTTTACATTAGATAATAGGAAGAATTTCTTCACAGAAATGGTTGTTAAGTTGGAACAGGCTGCCCAGGGCAACGGTGGAGTCACTATCCCTGGAGGTATTTAAAACATGTAGATGTGGTGCTTAGGGACATGGTTTACTGGTCACCTGGCAGTGCTGCCTTAATGATTGGACTTGATGATCTTGAAGGTCTCTTCCCGCTAGAAAAATTCTATGATTCTATGTTGTTTCTAACATGTTGTATCTGCATCTTTTTATGCTCTTCTTCATCTACTGCTATGGCTGTAAAATCACTACTCACTCCAACACTAATGTAATATCTAAAATAGCAAATAAAACGAGGTAACTTGTCTTTTTCTTGAAGGCAAAAGTAGAGTAGAATGTCCTATTGAGTAAAATATGCCTCAAGCATTTATATTCTAATGTGGTGAAACCAGTGAAAAGCAGGTTTATGAACACTGCTGCTTGCATTCCTTGATTCTACAACAGGATGTCAGCTTATGCTTCATTTCACAAACAAGCACAATGGAAACTGTAACATGGAACTTTCTGCTTTCTTCCAGTATGGGCTGAATACTAATGTCATAATACAATCAAACAAGACAAAATAGTTGTCTTGAAAACCCTTGGAAGCATGTTACAGTGTTAGCTTGGTGGCATTACAGATAAGTCTCACTATTTGCTTGCACTCTTCTGTAAATTGAATGTCTCCACTCTAAAAAGGAAGAAAATAAAATAAAAATAAAAAGGACATAAAAAAAATAAATGTGTTGTCTGACATTTTTCAGAAGTTTGAAAAAAATATGAAAACATTATTCTCTTTCTTTTCCACAATGAAATATTTTGAGGAGGTTTGAAAATTGATTTACAGTTTTTGTTTGAGAGTAGGTTATATATTTAGTTAAAGATTCTCTTCATGTTTCCTCCTGGCTCTTCAGTGGCAATTCTGTAAGGCAGGTGCTGCATTTGGACTTGTGTAGAGCATACTGAAAATTGGCATTTGCTGCCTAATCAGGATTTGTGAATGCATGAGACTACCTCATCATTGGACAGCAAGTTAAGACATTCATCTCTGAAACAGGTAAAAATGTACCAGAAATGAGAAGGAAAAAAATAACATAAAATATTTTTGGTGTGTGTTTTTCATGGAAAAGTCAGACAGTTATTTTCACTTTTACTGTAAGGGGGAAACTGCAGGAGGGCAAGTGTCTCAGGTCTGTTCAACCTCCTGCTCAAAGCAGGACAACCCAGGGTCTTGACAAGTTGAATTATGGAAATCATCAGGGAGGGAGATTCTTCTTCTTCTCTGTGTAGCCTTTTCCAGCGCTTGATCCCTGTCACAGGGAATAATATATCCAATGAGAATTTTTTCTTCCTGCTGACTGTGGTTACTAGCTCTTGATCTTCTGCTGTACACATCCAAGAGAGAAATCTGGCTTTGTTTTCTCTGTAACTCCCCTCTAGGTAATGAAAGGCTGAAATTATATTCTCTTTAGTTACCCTCTTCTCCATTCTAAACAAACAGTATTTCTCTCCTAGTATGTTATGTTCTTCAGTCTCTCTAACCATCTTGGCGATTCTTCACTAGACTCTTTGTTAATAATCTGTCTTTTACCAGGAGTCCAAAATGAGACACAGTGCTACAGATCATACACACTGAATTCACAATCACTGAATGGATAAGAATAACCCTTTGCCTCAGTCTGCTAACTCCACTCTTTGGTAATACAGGCCAGTAGGCATTTAGCCTTCATTTTTGGGAAGGTATCTTGTTGTCCTGTAGGATCCCAGGTCCTTTCTCACAGACATGCTACCCAGCCAGCCTGTCCGCTGCCTGGACTGATAATGAACTTGCATCCCAAGTACAGACTTTATCATTGTGTTTATTGAACTTTATGAGATTCTAATTAGCCCACTTTTCCAGCTTGTTAAAAGAGAACAGCTCAGCTCTCCAGTATATCAACAATGACCTACAATTTGAAATCATCCAAGAACCCATTAAGGTGAATCCTTATCAATGTCACTGTCAAAATTGTTAAATATTGCCAGCCCCTTTACTAGTTCCTGAGGAACATGACTTATAATTGATCACTAGGTACACTTTGACTCATTGACAACTACCCTTTGACTCTGACTGTCCAGACAGTTTTTTCACCCAGCTTGTAGTTCACACATCTAATGTTTCTCTTCAGTTTGACCACAAGAACTCTGTGGAAGACTATATAGATACCTAGATATAATCAAGGTAAATGCATGGTTTCTTTTTTTGTTGTTGTTGCTGTTTTCTTTTGGGGTTTAGGGTTCCCCACTCCCCCTTTTCCTTCTGTTTCTTTATCTTTTACTTTTTGGAATAAAGAAACCATTTACAAACATAGGCCATACCTGATGAATGTCCTTGAATATTCAGGCATGAGGAAGTTATGTGCAACTAAATGGAAAAAAACCAAGTATAACAGTGATTCCTGCATCTACTATAATATACCAAAGTTTGCAAATTACCTGTTACTCTAGGACAATGTCTAATGTTAACAAAGTCTGCATCTCATCTGTACAATCATACTGTAAAAAATAACAGGTGGTGAACAAAGAGTGTTATTAAAAAAATATTTTAAATTGACTCAGTTCTGTCACAAATCTAATTTGGGTTATAACTATGATAAAAACCTGTTGGACTATAGCACTTATATTATTCTTAATAATCAGCTCCCTTTCTTGCAACAGGTAAGAATAACCATTGTAGTAACTTGTACAACACTAATTAGATAATTCTGAATTGTAAACCCTTTCTTACAATAAATAAGAATTTGCATCATGTTTTTACCAAATCAAAAGAGGGATAAAAAAATTTTCACCACTGTATGTAAATCACTGTTTGCTTTTTGAAGTGTGGTTCCATTAGTGTTAGTGTGGAAGTCTTTCATATCTTCTGAAAAGAACGCACAAGATGATATGCAATTTAAAAAGAAAATAATAGCAAAAAACAATGGCATAAACATTATTTGGAAACTTTCTTCAGTTTCTGGGAGGGCAAGAAATTTCAGCAGTCTTTGAAATGCTAGCAATTTATCAAGACAAAGTAAAATGTCTCCAGAACATAAAATAATATATATAAAAATTGTTCCTGAATGTCAGGTCTTAAGATTTTATTCACATTACTGAATAATGAGGAACTCTTCAAGCAAACACAACTAGCAATGTTTATGAATTAATGGGAAGGGGGAAGAAAAAATAAAGTACATTTCTAAATCATATAAAATGCTTAGTGTTTTTGTTGAATTGGTTGTGATAACAATGAAATGCCAGAACTTCATCTTCATTCCATTTTGTAGTGAAGATGATATAGTGTGATTAAGTCTATATCTCATAAGTCATCCCTTTGAACTCAATAGACTTCCTTGAACAATTAACATAGTCTATAGTTAGACTATGTATCAAAATTTTGTTTTGAGGATCCAACTCTCCTTGGTTCATTGCTAAGTCTCTCTTTACCTTTATATTGCAGGTTTGGGCTCAGGTTTAGTCAAACTATGTTTATGCATGTGCATTACGTCAAGAAAAAATACAAGTGCTTGCATAGAAAAAAAAATCCAAGCAACAACTCTAATTTTAAAAGGAAAAAGATAGTGCTTTCCCAATGTATCACTTTATACTTTGCAGACTTCTAACAATAATTGTCTGAAGAAGCTCAAAGGAAATTTTAATGCCACAACAACTAACATCTTAGTAATTCAGAGAGATTGTTGTAATTTAATTGGTGGAGATGGAGGAACAGAAATAAAGAAATGAGGTAAGTATTTTCAGATGCAAATGACTGAAACTAACCACTGTTTCCTATATAATAGACATTTATTGTAACCTGATTTTTGGAGATGCTGAGAAATACGTACTGACTTCTAAGCATTCAATTAAGTCAGGCTGTTACCTTTATCACAGACTTCCTGCATGTTATAGAGCAAGGAAAAAAAGATCATTAATTATTCTAAGTTAGGAAAAGAACAGAATAGAAAACAAGTCACCAAAAGGTTTGCCATGTTGTTTTGGTCAGATATGTTATGAGGTTGTTATTTTACTGTGGTAATGGGGTTTGTCCATGTTTTCCATCCTGTTCAGATTTAGCTTATATCACTTAGTGTAATTGTTCTCTTTTTACTATATGTGCAGAAATTCCATCATTTCAAAGCTGCATTTAGACCCATTAGGAGCATGAAAAGAAAGGCAAAAAGTTTTACTCTTAGCATGAAGCAAATATATTTCAAGAGCCTTATTTTTGGAAATTTTCCAAACATAATTGAGATTCTTATGACACTGACAAAATTAATTTTGTGCTCTGCTAATCTCAAATATGTATAAATTGGAAATTCAACGAATATGTTGCTGTTCTACTGCACAGTGAAATAATGAACTGACAATAAGCTGAAATCCTGAGCCATAGTGGAGAGCATTCGAATCAGAGATTACACATTTCTTCCAAAATGGAACATAGAATCATAGAATCATTATGGTTGGAAGAGATCTCAGGATCATCAGGTCCAACCTTCATCCCAACATCTCCCTAGCCACTAGACCATAGCCTCAAATGTTACATCCACTTGTTTCTTAAACACCTCCAGGGATGGTGACTCCACCACCTCCCTAGGCAGTCTGTTCCAGTGCCCAACCACTCTCTCAGTAAATAATTTATTCCTAATATCTAATCCAATCCTTCCCTGACACAACTTGAGGCCATTTCCTCTCGTTCTATCATGAGTAATTTGGGAGAAGAGACCAACACCAGCCTCGCTACAACCTCCTTTGAGGTAGCTGTAGAGAGCAATGAGGTCTCCTCTCAGCCTTCTCTTCTCCAAGCTAAACAATCCCAGTTCTCTCAGGTGCTCCTCATACATGTTCTCCAGACCCCTCACCAGCTTCGTTGCCCTTCTCTGGACCCGCTCCAGCCCCTCAATGTCCTTCTTGTCCTGTGGCTCTGCTCAAGGTGCGATCTCATGGTGCCGAGTCCAGGGGCACAATCACCTCCCTACTCCTGCTGGTCACCCCATTGCTGGTCCATACCAGGATGCCCTTGGCCCTCTTGGCCACCTGGGCACACGTTGGCTCATGTTCAGCCAGCTGTTGACCAACACCCTCAGGGTCTTCTCCTCCAGGCAGCTCTCCAGCCACTCCTCCCCAAGCCTGGAGTGTTCAGGGGGTTGTTGTCACCCAAGCGCAGGATCCAGCCCTTGGCCTTGTTGACCCTCATCCAACTGACCTCATCCCATCGCTCCAGCCTGGCCAGACCCCTCTGCAGAGCCTTCCTGCCCTCAAGCAGATCCACACTCCCGCTGAATTTCATGTCATCTGCACATTTACTGAGGGAGCCTCGATCCCCTCATCCACGTCATTGATATAGAGGTTAAGACAGGTCCCAACACTGAGCCCTGAGGGACTCCACTTGTGACCAACTGGATGGGACTCCATTGACCACCGCTCTCTGGGCTTGGCCATCCAACCAGCTCCTAACCCAACCAACCAGC
>JAVSBS010027918.1:0-19734 GCA_033124195.1 Coracias cyanogaster | reverse complement strand
GGCCAGAGGAGGCCCCAGCAATGATGGGAGGGCTGGAACCCCTCTGCTGGGAGGCCAGGCTGGGAGAGTTGGGCTTGTTCACCCTGGAGAAGAGAAGGCTCCAGAGAGACCTTCTTGGGGTGTTTCAGGACTTCGTGGGGCCTGTCAGAAAGATGGGGACGGAGTTTTGAGCAGGGCCTGTTGGAACAGGACAAGGCGGGATGGTTTGAAACTAAAAGAGGGACATTTAGATGAGAGAGAAGGAAGAAATTGTTGGTGCTGAGGGTGGTGAGAGCCTGGCCCAGGCTGCCCAGAGAGGTGATCCATGTCCAATCCTTGGAGACCTTCCAGGGGAGGTTGGCCAGGGCTCAGAGCAACCTACTCAGGTTGCAGATGTCCCCGCTCAGCGCAGGGGGGTTAGACCAGATGAGCTTTGAAGGTCCCTTCCAACCCAAACCATTCTGTGGCATGGTGCAGCACCGTGCAGGGAGCTGCAGCCCCAGTCCACACGCAGTGACCACCCAGACTCCAGCCCTTACTGGTGGGACTTCCCTGCATTTCACAACAGGAGTGCTGTGATGCACAGAAGAGCTGGAGAAGGGCCGGGGTGTTTCACAACAGGGTGTCAGGGACCATCTGCTCAGTTGCAGCATTTCATAGCAATTTCAGGAAACCATACTTCTGGTCATTTGATCATCTTGGAGGTGGGGAAGAGCAAGGACAGGTTACAGGGTGTGGGATGGGCCAGGGGTTTCCAAAGAGGGATGGTAGCTAGACCCTCAGACGTGCCCACCGGGCAGTATGGAACAGACCCCAGGAATCTGGTTTTTTAAAGCCACTGCAGTCACGAAGGCGACCAGGGGATTGTGTAGGGTCACGGGAACATGTCCTACAACAACTTTTTGCCTGGTTCTGCAGGTCTCCTTGCAGGATGAGCCTCCCTGTCCAGCCAGGCCCATAAGGCACCCTGAAGTGGTGGCCCCAAGACCACCAGAGTTGAGTAATCATCAGCTTGCTGGAGCTGCAGAGAGGAAGGGGTGGGAAGCAGGCGTCGGGCGAGCAGCCGGGTAGCCATGGCAAGTGAACGAGCTGATTGGATGTGACTGGGGCTGGTTGTGGCCCGAGGACCAGAGCAGGGCACCTCATGCTTGGCAATGGTTGCAAAACTCTTTCAAAACTCACATTTACGGGCAAGCAGCTGGTTGGTGCGGCAAGAGGACACGGCAGGGTTTGTCACCGTGTGGTTTCCGTGTTTCACAGCAGGTTTTAGGCCAGGATCAGGGCAGGACATATGTTCTAGTTGCTAGGTGTGGGTTTAGCTTGGGGATGCCAAGGAACATGCTCTGAGCTCTGGCTCCTGTGCACCTTTGAACATCATCAGACCAGCAGTGCTCCAACTGGGACCTGGCATTGGGCAGCCACCATGGCCTTTCCGTACAGGGAGACCTTCTTATGGCTTTTCAGTACCTAAAGGGGACCGAGAAGAAGCTGGGGACTTTTGAGCAGAGTCTGCTGGGACAGGATGAGGGGTGATGGTTTGAAAGTAAAAGATGGAAGTTTAGGTTAGATAGAAGACCTTTTTGATGCTCAGGGTGGTGAGAGCCTGGCCCAGATTGCCCAGAGAGGTGGTTGATGCATCATCCCTGGAGACATTCCAAGTGAGGTTGGTCAAGGCTCAGAGCAGCCTGCTCTAGGTGCAGATGTCCCTGCTCCCTGCAGGGGCCTGGATGAGATGAGCTTTAAAGGTCCCTTCCCACCCAAACCATTCCATGACTCTTGGACCAAACACCAAGCAATACACTCTCACCACTTGATCGTACGCCTCTTCCTTTATGGGTTTTCATGGTGCCCCATTTAGATAAACCTTCATCCCACAGCTCCAGCAGGACCAGGCATTTGCTGCAGCTGGCACCCACCCTCCCCACTCGTGAGGTGGACGCAAAAGGGAGTGCTGAGATAGGAAGGACTCGGTGAACTTCATGTGAAGCTTTATTGTTCCACAAGCAGACAGAAAGCAGCCAGAGCCCAACTCCTGAAGCACACCCTTCTGAGTTTTACGTAGGTCATGTCTTTGAGGCTCAATCCTTGTCTGGTATGCAGCGGTCATCCGAGTGGATGATGTGATGGGCATCATCGGTAATCTTGGACAAGATAATGGTGAACTACTCGAAACTCAGTTCTTTGTCATCATTTATGTCTGTCTCTTCAAAGAGTTTCTCAAGGTAGTTGGGCCTGCTCCTACCCTGAAATTGGGGGACGGGGTGCATGTTAGTGTCCCCTCCTGGGCCGCCCTTCCACTGGTGGAACCTGAGTCAGCTTTATTCTCACATGCAAGCTGCAGGATCTTTGTGACCTTCTCCTACCCTGTAGTTAGCCCCTAGTTAAAGCCCCAGATGGCCAGGAACTTGTCCCAAGCCCCTTTGGCTGCTCCATACCCTTGCAGTGGCAGGAGGGATGAGCACGGGTGGCCCACAGCACATGGACAAACTGGGTGTGACCACAGAAACCCACTCTGTGGACCACAGTCATGGTGGAGACTGCACCCCATTCCCCCTGGAGCATCCCTGAAGGCAACAGCTTCATCCCTGCCCCACAACGCCCTCCTCCCGAGGAGAACATCTCTCCAGAGAGCACAACACGGCTCCCATGGCACTCACACAAGCTTGCAGGAAGGTTGGTGCCTGCTCCTTCAGCATTGTCTTGAAGTCCTTGAAGTTGAGGCTGTCAAGCTGGCCCTCCCGGATGCTATAGCGGTGGTAGACATCCACGATGGTTTTCAGAGCCATCTCGAGCGAGGAGTTTCCAGGGAACTGCCGAGGCTCAGGAAGGGCACTTGTGGTCCGGGTGCTTGCAGACATGGCTGAGCTCTTGAGGAACCTGCAGAAACTGTGTGGAGAAACCTCAAAACCGTGAGATGCAGCAAAAATCAGGCACCCCAAGGGGGGTTGTGCTGCACCTCCCCAGAGACTAATCTCTCTGGGGCTGAGCAAGCCAGCAGCACCCAGCGTGCCTGGGGGCAGTTGGTGGCTCCTCGGCGCTGAGCAGATAATAGGTGGTTTTAGGAATATCCCCATTTTACAGCATTGCCCAACCAGCTCTAATTTTAGCTTCGCCGAAGCAGCAGCTTGTTTTTACTGACCTGGAGGCATTTGTCAGGTAAGAAAGACAAACCCATCAGGCTGTAGTCGCTTAGCTGCTCCGTGCTGCTGACGGCAAGGATGACTTGAGGGCAGGGAGTACGGTTGAGGTATGGGCTCCATTGAAGCCTCTTCCTGACCTCCTCCTCCTCCCTGTGAATCTCCCTCTCCTCCCTGCAAACCCTTTTTGATGCTGAGCACAGATGTTGCTCTGCTGGGTGCCCCCATACAGCTGACACCTCCAAAGGGCTCTTTCCTTGCTTGTGGAAACAATTCCACCGCCACTAAAGATGGCACAGAAATTTATACTTCTTGTAGCCAAACCAGCCTCCTACCCAGCCCCAAGTAGAAGACATCACCCTGGAATAAAACAGTCACTGTGTGAAGTGGCTTATTCAAAATCGCTTCTCTTTCATCTTATTTCCTGCAAGAACCACCATGGCGTTACTTACCCTTGTCTCCAAGAAGGGTTTGCAGAGGATGGATCTGCTCTAGTGATCCAAGAGCTCTGGGCAGCCCTTTTATACACGTCTGAGGTTCTCTTTCATCAGAGATGGTGACACACCTGCTGCAAGCAACAGCTTGAGTTAACATTTCTCGTACCTGGAAATTGCAAGGTGGGAACCTCTGAACCCCTCCCATACCATACCTCTGCACATAGTTCCTGGTTGCACCCACCAGACTTTGGAAATGCTGCTCTTCCAGCCCACTAGCTGAGCCACTCATGTGCTGGGCAAAGAATGGGAAAAACCCCGGTGGTTCCATCATCACACCTCGACCTGAGCGGAAAGGTCAAGTCCATCTTGGTAGAACTTGCCACAAGTTCTGTGACATACCGAAAATTGTGTGCGCTCTCACGTTGATGTAGAAAATGGGCTCTGTCCAGCAGACATGGACAACTTTGTCCCCTGGTTTTCAACGTGATCTCTCTGTTTTCTACACTATTGATTCAACAAGGTTGTTGAAGGCTGGGGTCTTGAGCAACCTGATCTAGCAGAGGGTGTCCCTGCCATGGCAAGGGACTTGGAATGAGATGATCTTTGTGGTCCCTTCCAACTCAAACCATTCAATGATTCTATGAGCACAAAGATGAAGGTAACATCTGCCTTTAATTTTTTTTTTTCCAGAGTAGTTTCCATGACATTTTATTTTCACTTCCCTTGCACCAGACCTGTCCTCTTGCTCCAGAAACTTTGTGGAGGAAATGGGGCATGAAAAATCCAAGGTCATGGTCTTCACTGCCCAGAGCATTAACTAGCAAGTGTTTTGCAACTGTCACCTCTGTTCCACCCATCTTGCGTTAGCAAAACAGGTATTAGAAGAATGGAGAAACTATTAAAAGATGTAAAAATAAGACAACGGGTTCCAGGAAGAGGGTAGGAACAGGAGAGAAAAAAAAGAAACAAAATAAAATCACACAAGGGTGACCATTCCTGTTTGAGGATGCTTCTTGAGCGTCCCAGGGGTGATATCAAGAACGGTTGCATGAGTTTCATCCCAGAATCCCTGACTCACTTCCCTGCCTTTTTAATGTTTTCCTGCTCTACTTATTGGCAACTGTCAACAATCCAAATTACATCCTTATTCCAAAGCTGGCCTTGCAGAGCATGATGGGGTTTGCCCGGTGTATTTGTAGTCCCCACGCAGATGGACCTGTGGGCTCCAATTTCCCCCGCAGGTTGTGGGGAACAGTGGGAGTGACACCAAGGTGCCCTGGTAGGACAGTGAGGAACATCTGCGTCTGAGGGACAGGGGCGGTGGTAAAATTGCAGAGCCAGAGAGTGGTCGCCTGTGTCATTGAGTGCAAATAATGGCGGTTTCACATGGGACAGGCTTCTGGTTTCAGCTGATGGTGGAAAAGTTGGAGCCTCCTGAGCCTGAGGGTTTCCCACTCAGCGCAGAGGCATGGGCAGATACAGAAGCTCTTTTCCACTCATGTATCTGCTCCCCAGGAGCTCCCGGTGGCTTGTAAATATGCTGTGACCTGGGTGACTTGCCCCATGCTTACAAAATCGCTCAACTTTATTGGGAAGAGTCAACACCAGCTCTCTGGAACCTCTTGGCTTCATTCTTTGCCGTGTTGGGGCTTGCAAGATAAGCCCTGGTTGTTTTGTGGGTTGCAAAAGCATCAGAAGCTCCAGAGCTGGGTCTGGGGTGGTCTGGGTCTGAGCAGCCACCTGGGGAACGTCTGGCCTTCACCTGGGGAAGCAGCATCTAGTTGTGCTTCACCACTGGCACATCCTGGAGCTGGTGCAAAGAGGGGCTGGGAGAACCAGTGCTGAGGACCAGAAACCAGGGTTCTTGCCCCTCCCCAGCTTGATCGGGTGCTACACACCCCACCATCTGCAGAGGAGAAAGGTGCTGGGACCAACCACCCTGTTCAGGGAACCAGCTGAGCCTCAGGAAGGCAGCGGGAGCATGCTGGCGTCTGATGTGCTTCAGGATGGGGGAGCCCACCCCCTGTGCTAGGACCAAGCAGCGCTGTCCTGGCTCCCTGCTCTGCAAGGAGCAGGGTCCCCTTCATGCCACCTTCCCTTTCCCATTGCTTCTCCAGTTCAATCTGCGTTTCCCCCCTCACAGCCCTGGTTGGGTGCGTGTCGCATCCTCCCTGTCACAACAGGACGCGCAGAACAGATGCGTTTGGTGCTTGAAGGAAAATTTTATTTCAGTGCCGTGGACAGATAACAAAGCTTTGGTTACAGGTTTTCTGGGCTTGTGGACAAACAGAAGGGGTGATGCTGCTGGAAGAACATCCTGTGGGCACAGTCACCCTGGGGGCCGCTTCACTCATGAGGACCGTGGCCGTGGGGACCGTGGCCATGGGGACCATGCTCATGGGGACCATGCTCGTGGGACCTATTGTGGGCTTCAATGACTACAAGATTCAACGTAGTCAGGAACTCGGTGAACTTCAGGCGACCGTCCTTGTTCCTGTCTGCTCTGGCAAAGAGCTGTTTTAAGTAGCTATCGATGGTCATGTGAGGCTGCAGCAAGACAAATGTGAAAAAGAGTCAGCCAGAAGCACAGCAGGCTTCAGGGTGCCCCTGCCAGCGCGCAGCTACGGCACGAGGCTTGCCCAGTAAGGGTGGCATGGTTTCAGGCAAACCCTATGAAAGCTCTCCCTCCCTTTTGGAAGGCTCTCAACCACCCCCATGCCCAAAGGAGGCCACCACAAGCTCTCACCAGCTTTAGGAGAGCCGGGCCACCCTTGGTTCTTACCGGTATGGTGTTCTCCAGGAAGGGCCTGGCGTTCTCCTTCATCAGCTCTGCAAACTCAGCCTTACTCAGGTAGTCATCTATGGGTTTCTTTATGGCATACTGGTGGTAGATGTTGATGGTGGCCTCCAAGGCAAGCTCCAGGTCGGTTTTCATCTTGCTAGGAAAGGATAGCCAGCAAAACATTAAACCTCGTTGGTGGAGGAGGGCTGTCCTGTCCTCCGAGAGCCCCAGCCAGGCCCTGGCTGCCCACTGGGGTTGGACTCATCCTGGTGGCACCTCCAGCAGCTCAAAGCTTGGAGCCACTGCTTGGTGAGGACCTACTTACCTCCGAGCGGTGCTGGGGCTGACTTCTGCAGACGGCAGTGCACGGGAGGAGAGGAGCGGGCAGGAGCAATGACGGTGCTGTAGAGGCGAGCTCTCTTTTATACACTCCCTGAGCTACGATTTGTGACACCTTCAAATTTCCTTCAGGGCGATGACCCCGGGAATTGTGCAAGGCTGCGCCGCACGCCCAGGCGGCATCTTCTTGCCTGGCTCTAGGAACTGGTTGCTCCCACTCTTCACAAGGGAGGGGACACGGCACGCTCAGGGCAAAACAAGGAAACACCAAAAAAAGACTTTTGCGAGGAACCAGCATTGCAGGGTGATAGAATCATTATTATGGTTGGAAAGGACCACCAGGATCATCAAGTCAGTGGTGGTGCAGGGGTTTTCCCAGGAGCAAGGACATTCCTGCAGGGTCTGGGGGCTTTTGTGAAGATCGTAGAATCATAGAATGGTTTGGGTTGGAAGTGACCTTCCAAGGTCATCTAGTCCAACCCCCCTGCAGCCAGCAAGGACAGCTCTTAGGTTGCTCAGAGCCCCATCAAGCATGACCTTGAATGTCTACAAGGGTGGGATTTCCATCGCTACTCTGGACAACCTGTTCCAGTGTTCCACCACCCTCAGAGTAAAGAACTTCCTAATGTCTAATCTAAATCTCCCCTTCTTAAAACCATCACCCCTCATCCTATCACTACAAGGCCTGGTGGAAAGTCCTGCCCCAACTTTCTTGTAGGCCCCCTTCAGACACCGAAAGGCCCCAAGAAGGTCTCCCCGGAGCATTCTCTTCTCCAGGCTGAACAAGCCCAACTCTCTCAGCCTGTCTGAGCTGATGGAAGAGGAATTTTTCCAGATGACACAAAAGGTGCTGGGTGAGGGTCTCCAGTGGGATGACACCCAGTTTTCCCGGTGGAGGGATGTGGTTCATCACTCCTGTATCTGCTATTGAGTTTGGCTGGAGGTGTGGTACGTGGTGCATGGTGCTGGGGGATGTCCAGGGCATCCCACCCCTAAGTCAACTCTCCAAAATCACGAGCAGCATTCCTCCTGAATCATTTCTTAACAGCCAGCCAGGGAGCCAAGAAAGACATTACAAATCCGGGCACGTTGATGAGCCGGAAACCTGCTCCTCAGTTTTAGGAGGTGGCATTTCCCAGCAGCTGTAATTGCTGCCCAATGACAAACGAGGGCATTGGCAAGTGCTGCCCATTCCTGGTGTTGGGGGGATGCTGCCAGATGCAGGACACCCCATGGTCTTCCCAGTGCCTGGCTGCTAAATTGGTGGCTTGGGGGAAAGACGGGAAGAAGAACCTGTGGCCAAGGATGCCCAAGACCTTCACCTCAAGTCCAGGCATGGTGGGACTGGCAGAGGAAAAAGCCCACGGTAGTCATGAAAGCTTTCAGGAGATGGGAAGGACAGCGGTGGTGAAATGTCTTCCCATCATCCTCCTAATCCAGGAACATGAGGAACCGGTGCCAGAAAAAGCTGAAATTGCAAAAGAGTGAAACAAAGGGACAGGTTGTGATGGAGGGAGACAGGCGGGTCCTCCCCGGGGCTGGTCAGCAGGTCATGGGTGCACCATCAGTGAGACATGACAGGACACGCATGGGGAGGTGTGAAGAGATGTCTGTGCCGTGCAGGGAGATGGGACAGGAAAGAAGGGCCAGACAGGCGCTGTGGGTCCCATCACCACCATGGGGTGTTGGTACCTGCTCCATAGCTGCGGGGCTGGGAGTGTTGGTGCTGCAGGGATGGAGTCGGCACAGCCCCGAGGGCAGGGGGTGATGGGGGGTGGATGGGTGCAGGCAGGCTGGGATGCCTGTGAATGTTTGATGCCAGCTTCAAATATTCACAGATCACAGAATCATCGAATGGTTTGGGTTGGAAGGGACCTTAAAGATCTAGTTCCAACCCCCTGCCATGGCAGGGACACCTCCCACTAGACCAGGTTGCTCAAAGCCCCATCTAACCTGGCCTTGACCATCTCCATTGATGGGGCATCTGCAACCCCCCAGGCAACCTGTGCCAGGGTCTCACTCGCCTCAGAGTGAAGAATTTCCTCCTCATTTCCAATCCAAATCTCCCTTCTTCCAGTCTGAACCCATCAACCCTCACCCTGTCACTACAAGCCCTTGTAAAAAGTCCCTCCCCATGTTTCTTGTAGGCCCCCTTCAGAGACTGGAAGGCCACAAGAAGGTCTCCCCGGAGCCTTCTCCTCTCCACACTGAACAACCTCAGGTCTCTCAGCCTGTCTCATACCTTGCAAGAGAAAAACCAGGGCCGTCCATGAGGTTTTAATTTATTTAAGGGTCAAAAATGACCAGAATCAGAGTGACAAAACTTTACAATAGGAAAGTACCAAAACATATACAAAAGGACCCCGAAAAGCCCCTGAGGCTCCTCGCCCCACCGGTTGGCCCAACCCTACATTTTACATTCCTCCAGCGCTGTAGATCATGGCCAAGGCCCCCAGGATGGTGACGCACTCCTAGGAATTCCTGTCTTTGTGTTTTATAGAGTCTAGGTCCAGTCCATGGACAGCCCTGGGATGGCGAGGAGCTCAGGGAGTGCCTGGAGCTGGTCCAGCCCTGGAGCACCCAGGACATCGCTCCCTCTCCACCCTGGGGGATGCTCTTCGACCCCTTGCCTTGGTACCAGCAGGGCAGGAGGGGGCCAAGCCCTTCCAGAGCCAGCTCAGCACAGCCTCCCCATCCCCACCATCATGGGTTCCATCAGCTGGGGCTGGTGCTTGCGGGGTGACTCATGGGGTGCAGCCCAAGTGTGCCTCCGGCGGGGGGCAAAGCCAGGGCTGGATGAAATGAAGCCTTTGTGCTGTCTCCACTCACTGGTGCTTCTGGAAGCAGCCGTGAGAAAGGTCCAGCAGAGTGGAGGGAGCAGAGGGGACATCCACATCTGGAAGGGGTATGTTGCACATCTGGAGCCCGGATGCAAGCCCAGTTTGGTCACAGCTGTTTCAGGGAGGGGCGAAGAGGATGGAGGGAGGAAATGGAGACTTAGAGATGTGAGCAGGAGCGGCTGCGGGGTGGGGAAGGGGGGGCTGTGGCTGCTCGGCTCCTCATATTTATAGCCACGGGCTGTTCCTCCCATGGCGGTGGCCCAGGAGGGCTGGCTGGGTGCAGGGGACGTCACTGCTCTGCACGCCATAACCCCACCCCGAGCAGGAACGTAACCAAAAACCTGCTCCTCAAGGTTTTACTTGGGGCAGGGATGGGACAAGGGTCCTGGGTGACTTCCCAGCACCCCATGGGGGTAGCGGGTGGGGGGGACAGATGCTGACCTCATGTAAGCTTAATAATTATGGCTAAAAAAGAGCTGTCCACCCATCGCCGTTGTCACGGTCGGAGGCATTCATCCTGCTTCGCCTTGCGTGGCAGTGAAGCAGTTATCGAGCCCGCCGCTGACTCATGCAGATGCAGCGGGTGGGGATCAGCCCCGCGGGTGGTTTACGAGGGCTCGGGGAGCACGGTGCCCATGTCACCACAGAGCAAACTCCAGCTTGGAAGCACCTTTGCTCGTCATCTGCTCCCTGCGACGTGCCCATGGAAGGGAAACTTCTCCAGCGTGACAGCATCCCTGACCCCGGGGCAAGAAACCCCCGTGGCAAAGCATGAAGAAGACTCCGTTTAAAGCAACCTTTATTGAAGGAGCATCAAGAAGACAGTGGGAGGGTCATGGGGAGCGGAGACGTAGCCCGGGGCTCCTGCCCCTAGCTCACTTCCTGCGCGGCATCTTGTTGGGGTAGTCTTGGAAGAAGTCGTTGCACATCATGGCCATGCAGGCCAGGAAGGTCACGTACTCCTGGAAATCCACCTCGCTGTCGCTGTTGCTGTCCAGGTTGTTCATGAGCTGCTGTAAGCTGGCGTCGCTGGTTTGTCTCTGCCCAGGGGCAACAAGGGGGTTTAAGGTGAGGTTTTGCACCCAGCGCCACACCCCCAAGTGCCAGCATTGCCCATGGGACGTGGCACCCCCTGCCCCACACTTACGCTGAAGCTGGGCAGCTCCTTCAGGAGCATGTCCTTGAGCTCCGCCTTGCTGAGCTTGTACTTGTCCCCCTCCTTCCCCGAGTACTTGTGGAAGGTGGAGACCATCACGGCCAGCGACTGCTCCAGGGGAGATGCCATGGGCGATGCCAGTGAACCTGGAGGCACCGACAGCACAAGCAGGTGAGGGCAGAGTTTGGTGTCCCCCCAGACACACATTTCAAGGGGTTCAGGGTGTCCCCAAGCCCTCCAGACCTTAGAGGCTGCTCTCCCGGACACGCACCGGGATGCATCCCTGTTTCCTCCCTAATTTCACCCTCCCGCTAGCAGCCAGGCTGGGCGTTGCCGTTTGGTGCTGAGCAACCTCCAGAAAAGCCATGCCGGAGGGGAGAAGGTGGTGGAAGGCAGCAGCTCCTTCCTGCCCTAGCCAGGCAGGGAAAGGACACACATTTTCCAGCATTCTGAGAAGAAATGAAGCCTTGGAGCTCAGCTCCCTACAGCAGGAACCTCACGCTCAGTCCCAGGGGAAAACCTCTGTAGAGGGACCCCTGCTGAGGGATGTTGGCAACATCTGGAGGGCATCTGGAGGACATGGGGGGACAGCAGGAAAACAACAACTCACCGACAGCTCAAACGCAACAGATGAGGCCAGGCAGGGTGGGAGGAGAGCCGGAGAAGGGCCACGGGCTTTATAACTCCGCCTGGGACACCTCCCTTATGACGATGTGGAGGCACCAACGCTGCTCCAGCGCCTGCCTGGACATTGGCTGGCAAAAAGGAGAGGAAACCCTGGGAGCAGCCCTGGCCCTCCCCAGCCATCCTCCTGCGCTGTTGGGGGGGGTGCCGGTTTGGGTTAGAAAGAGCAAAATGTGCCTTCGGCGCTGGACGGGGACCAAGTGGTGGATCCTGAGGGACACGGGATGGGGCACGGGCCGCGTTGGGCACCTGGGTGGCGCGGGGCGAGGTGGTTTTGGCAGCATCGCCGGGGATGTCTGGAGCCGCGCAGGGCTTGTGGTGTTGTGCTGGGGGCTGGGTGAGGTTTTTTCTTTCTGTTTTTAACTCGATTCCAAGCGCTTTCCGCTTCCGAGCTGCGAGGGCCGCGCGTCACGAGGCCCCGTTGTGTAACCCAGCTCTATTTCGGTGTCTGCGTGTCCCGGGCACGTGTGAGGGAGCTGTGGGGCAAAGCCGGGAGCTGGCAGCTTGTAACCCCCCTGCCATGGGGCGATGAGACCCGTCACCCTGGTGACAACCACCCCGAGTGTCCCCAAGCCTGGCTGAGCCCCCCCCGGGACAAAGGCACCTGCTGCTGCGGGCACCAGGGTGGGAAAAGCTGAGGGGGGGTGGGCTGCTTCTGATGCCCAGTGGGATGAGGAACCTCATCGAACATCACACGACATCTTCCCAGGTCAGGGGTTCCTTTAAGGACCATTTTGGCAAAAGAACCCCCCAAGCCTGGACCTTCTCTCCTTATCAGCAAGTGCAAACTGGTGTCAGTTACTGGGAGGGGGCAGAAGCTCCTGGAGCTCCTTATAAAGACCCTGGGAAGGAGCAAAGAAAAAAGTTTGGAGCTGCTGGGGAGATGCTGAAGGACTCAGGGGGCTGAGGAAGGACTCGGGAGCTCAGGTATGGACTCTGCCAGGGGTCTGCTCTGCCGTGCAATGACGCAGAGGCTTTGTAAGAGCTTCTTGAAGCTGGGGTGGATCCTCTGGGGTTTTAGGGCCTCTGGAGAGCAGCTGCAGCACGTTCTGCAGACCAGCCCAGGCTTGCCAGGAGCTGCTGCAGCTATGGGGAGGTGGAAGGGGGGAGCAAACCCAATGCTTCCCAGGCAGTATCACAGGCTGATGTGCTCAGGAAGCTGCTGCTTGTCTGCAACCTCACAGCTCCGTGGTAAATCTGGGGGGCTCAGGTTGACCTTCTGCAGTGTAGTCCCCCAGCATGGGCTCAACCACGCTTCAAAGACCCCCCCCAAGGCTCTCCTGCACCTGCTCAGGAGCAGCTCTGCTGGGAAGTGGGGACACACTCTGGTTGTTGTGCTGTACACGGGCCTTGCCTCTTGCTGTCTGGTTCCTCCAGACCATCTTTCTCTTCCCCAAAGCCTTGCCCAGAGCACCTCGTGTCAACCGACCAGCTGAGCTGGGCACAGCGTGTTTTCTTAGAATAGAACCATAGACTGAATCACAGAATGGTTTGGGTGGGACGGGACCTTCTAAGATTATCTAGTCCAACCCCCCTGTGGTCAGCAGGGACATCTCGAAGTAGCTCAGGTTGCTCAGAGCCCCATCAAGCCTGGCCTTGAAGGTCTCCAGGGATGGGGTCTCCACCACCTCTCTGGACAACCTGTTCCAGTGTTCCACCACCCTCACAGCAAAGAACGTCCTCCTAATGTCTAATCAAAATCTCCCCTTCTCTAATTTAAAAACCATTGCCCCTCATCCTATCACCAGCCACGCACCGAACCTCTCCCCGGGCCAGCAAGGAGGGTTTGGGTTGGCAGGGGGATGTCCAAGTACGTTGCTCGGTGGCAGCTCTGAGACGTTCTGCTCAGGCTTTGCCAAAAAACGCCTCCCGGGCCTGAGTCGCACCGTGGAAAATCCCACGGAGCTGGAGGAAGGCATGAGTCACCGGCTGCCCGTTACCCTGCGGCACACAGAACCCCGCTGATGCACACCAAGGCTTTGGAGAAGGTTTTATTGAGAGCCCCACGGCGAGGCGGTGGGCAGGGTGGGGCCGGGGGGGAGTCACTTCTTGCGGGGCTGCTTGGAAGGGCCATCCTTGAAGAACTCGTTGAAGCCCATGGTGATGCAGGCCAGGAAGCAGACGTACTCCTTAAAGTCCACCTCGCTGTCCTTGTTGTGATCCAGGTCATTCATGAGCCTCTTGAACTCCACCTCGTCCATTTGTTTCTGTGAAGGGGGAGAGGGGGTGGGTTTGGGGGGCACGGGTGAATGAGGTTCTTCCCCACCCAGCCCTGCTGCTTGCAAGGAGGGGTGTAAAAATCCTCGGCTTCCCTCCCCCTGCCTTGAAGGAGGGTTTTCTCACTGCCTGTGGAAGGAGGTGGCCTTTGGAAGCGCAGCTGGTTTAGCCGAGATCCGGGGCGTGCTGGCACGGCTACAGCAAATACGCCTCTTAGTCATGAAAAGTTTCGGCCAAAAAGATTTCTCCTCCCTCCTCCCAATATAAACCACAAGCCAGAAGGGGAAGTAGGGGTTAAAAATGCTTTAAAAAATTGAAAGCAGAGCATGATTTTCTTTGCCAACTGAAATATTTCTGCGGGTTTAAGCAAGCCAAGTTTCCTCTCGGTCTGAGCATGCTCCAGCTTGGGTCTTCCTGGCCTCCTCCCTCCATCTCCCCAGGGCTTGCCCTGGAGCACAAGGGCTCAGCGTGTGTCGCACATGGGCTGCATCCATCGTGCTTTGGGGAAACTTCCACTTCAGGGCATGGTCTAGTGCTCAGGGAGATGTTGGGATGAAGGCTGGACTTGATCCTCGAGGTCTTTGCCAACCTTCAGGATTCTATGAAACCCAGAGACCACCTCGGCTCACCCTGCCTTGCACCATGCCACAAGGAAAGACCCAAGGCTGGTTTGCTCCTGCCTCTACAACGCCTCCCACCCACCCCTGGGCACCTCCGATGGTGCAAAGGGATGTGTCCCCATGGCCACTTACACTCCCGAAGACAGGCAGCTCCTTGTTCAGCAGCTCCTTGAGCTCCGCCTTGCTGAGCTTGTACTTGTCCCCTTCCTTCCCCGAGTACTTGTGGAAGGTGGTGACCATCACGGCCAGCGCCTGCTCCAGAGGACACGCCATCACCAGCCTCCTGTGTTCCTGGAGGGCAGAGCAGCTGGGATGAAGTTGGGGCAGGCTTGGGGTGACAACAAGGGTCTGTTCCCTCCAGGCTGGGGTCAAGGCAGGCTCGATGGGGGTCTGTCTCCCCTACCCTTCCCAAGTTGGTCCATGGGGCAGCTACCACCTGGGTTCCTCTTGGGAAAGAGTTTTGGGGAGCAGGGAGAATTGCAGCCGGAGACCAAAGCTGCACCACGGGTGACGCGTGAGGAAGAGGAGCAGAGACTCACCAGGGCAGGCACAGACGAGGAAGCAGCGAGGAGCCGGGTGCTGCAGCTTGGGCACGATGGGCATTTATAGCCCAGCCAAGGTGGCCCTTGCCCCCCTGCAGCCCCCTCGCCTCCAGGCTTTCCCAGCAGCTCCACGCAGGCGGTTTCGCCCGCGCCTCATTTTTGCCTAACGAGCTGTGTGATTTCATTAGTGGGGAGGTGGGTGGGTTTGGGTGCTGCTGGAGGAGCTGCTGGCCCTTACTGGGGAGACCGGGGATGAGGCACGAGTTAAAGTGTGGGCGTAGGGACTGGGAAGCGTTGGGAGATCCCTTGGTATTCCCTGGAAAAAGCTGGTCACCAGCTCCCGTCTGCCCTGAGCTAACACTGCACTGTCATAGAACCATAGAATGGGTTGGGTTGGACCTCAAAGATCATCTAGTTCCAACCCCCTGCCATGGCAGGGACACCTCCCACTAGACTAGGTTGTTCAAGGCCCCATCCAACCTGGCCTTGAGCACCTCCAGTGTTGGGGCATCTTCAACCTCCCTGGGCAACCTGAGCCAGGGTCTCACCACCCCCAGAGTGAAGAATGTCCTCCTCATTTCCAATCTAAATCTCCCCTCTTCCAGTTTGACCCCACCACCCCTTCTCCTATCACTCAGGCCTTTGTAAGAAGTCCCTCCCCAGCTTTCTTGTAGGCCGCCTTCAGAGACTGAAAGGCCCCAAGTAGGTCTCCTGGGAGCCTTCTCTTCTCCAGGCTGAACAAGCCCAACTCTCAGCCTGTCTTTCTAGGAGAGGTGCTCCTGCTCTCTGGCCATCTTCACAGCCCTCCTCTGAAACTGCTCCAACAGGAGGGGTACAAAGATGATCAGAGGGCTGGAACACCTCTGTCCTCCACACCACCCACTTTCTGGGTGACCCTGGTCTCCCCAAGCCAGACAGTCCCAAGCGCTCCCATCCTGGTGACCCCAAAGCAAACAAACAGGCTCCACAAGCCATGAGCTGGGTGGGGCTCAATGCTGGCTGGTGGGACCATGACCCTTGGCACAAAAGTCACGGCAGAGCACACAAAGGCAGCCTGGGAGGACCATGCACTCCTTGAAGTCCATCATGTTGTCCTCCAGGGCCTTCAGCAGCACCCAGAAGTTGCACTCATCCAGTTGTTCCTGGCACAGAGCATCAGCGGGGTCAAGGACGGCAGCACCAGTAGGCATCAACCACAATGTGTGTTTTCAGCAGGTGGGGGGAACCTATTCCAGGAAGGATCGAACCCTTCCCTGACCCCACATCTTCCCAGGTCGTGGGGAGAGATGTGAGGATGCTGGTGGGTCTCAGTCCTGGGTGTCCCTGCAGTCCCCCCTGAAGCTGGGCAGCTTGCCCTTGCTCAGCTGGTGGCATTCGTGGTGGCAGTGCTGGAGGCCAGGGCTTGTCCCACAGTGGTGGCCATGCTGGCTGGGGCCGCTCCGGCAAATCCCTGCTTATATTTACATTGCCACCCTTCTGCAAGAGCCTGTTTGGTCTGGAGGAGCCGGGGTAAATCCTCATCTGGTGAAAGCAAGGTGGCCTGGCCTCGAGCATCTCAAAGGCAGCCAACCTTCTGCTGACTGCAGAGGAAACAGGTTGCCCAGGGGGGTTGTGGATGCTCCATCCCCTGGAGATGTTCAAGACCAGGTTGGACGGGGCCTTGAGTAACCTGCTTTAGTGGGAGGTGTCCCTGCCATGGCAGGGGGTTGGAACTGGATGAACTTTGAGGTCCCTTCCAACCCAAACCATTCTATGATTCTATGATTCTATGAAACGTGCCTTCCTTCTCCCAGAGATTTGTGGCAGAAAACACAAATTCGGGGCATTTTCTGAACCCTTCCACATCTCGTGGCCCGTGGGAGCTGGAGGCTGGTGCGCTGCCAGGGCTGGGTTTGCAGCTGGCAAAGGGCACCCAGAGCTGATCCCACCGGGGACACAAGGTCAGGAGTATGGCTTTGAGCTCCCTCAGTGGTGGGGACCAGCTGCAGAGCCCAGCAGCTCCATCATCCCATGGCTCTGCAGCATCTCCCTCCCCACCTGCCATGTGCTGCCGTGCAAAACACCTCCGGATCTTCCCAGGAGGAGCACCCAGGGGTGCAGCCGCCAAGCTCATGGGCACCCAAACCACCCAGATGCCCACGCAAAGCTCCCTCCAACACCCCAGTGCCCTGCACCAGCCTCTCCTGTGCTCCCCGGGTTCCCCGTGTCTGCTCCAGGTAGCTCCAGGGTGGGGAATAATGTCACCGGCGTGGTGGCGGGGGCTGCGGCTGCTCGGAGGGGAAGCGTGCACAAGTGGGGGGACATCCTGAATTGTTTCCATGCACCGCAGCTGGTTTGCTTCTAGAAATGAGATGTTGGGGGCTGGTTGCTCCTCATTCTCAGGGTTCCTTCTGGAGAGCTCCTGAGACTCTACCCCAGATCCCACCAGATCCTCGGGATGCACCGCAGTCGATCTGCTTCTAGAAGTGAGATGTTGGGGGCTGAGGGTTCCTTCTGGAGAGATCCTGAGAGCCTCCCCCGAATCCCGCCCGATCGCTGGGATGCCGTGCGAGCAGCCGGGCACGGCGCCCGGCCGAGCCCCATCACCCCACAGACAGCGGGGTGAGTCACGGGCCCTGCCCTTGCCCGAGCGGGATTCCTCCACCGTGACTCAGCTGCAGCCCTGCCCACCTGCGCCATATCCCACCGGGACACCCCCAGTTTGCCCAGAACCCCCCCTTCCAAGTGCTGCAGAGCAGGGGAAGGTGGGCTGCACGGGCAGGGGGACGGGCAGGAGCCAGCGATGCTCCTGCACTGCGGAGAAGAGCGTCAGGTTCAGCGATGGAGGTGGCCGGAAAGAAGATGGGGGTCCAAGCTCCACGGTGATGCCAGCCCCCCTCTGCCATGGGGGTCGTGGGGAGCCATGGCCTTGCTTCCAGGCCCAGTGCCAAGTCGTTTCCCAGTGGAAAATCCCCAGCAGGCACCGGGGCTGCCGGCTTGGGCTTCCCGCCAGCACCGTGGGTGTCAGCGGGCGCCATGAGCCGGGCTGTGCCCGCTCGCCGCCGAGCACTGCCGGGGGGTCCCGGCACACACGGGCCCACCGAGCTTTTCCCCGGCCCCATCCCGAGCTGGGGTCACGCAACGTGCCGAGAGGCAGCACAGGAATTGGGGTTCCCCAAGACACCTTAAGAATGGATTGGCCATGACTTTGTGGGGTACAGATGTGGGGCTGGAGTCCCAGGCTGATCAGGGGGGGACGTTGGAAAGGATCCCCTTGGATGTGGGGCAGCAGAATCCGCACCCTGTGCCCCAGGCAGTGGCTCAGGGTGCTGGGGTGCTGGGAGGCCACGGTGTCTGCTGACACCTCGTGGTGGTTGGACCAGCCCCAGGGAGCCCGGAGGGCTGGGACAGGCACTATCGCCCGCCCAGGCCATGTCGTGATTTTTGTGGGCGATTGGGGACAGGGCAGACCCCCTCCCTCAGACCCCACATCTCCTCGGTTCATGCGTGGGGCAGCCCCGGGAAGGCAGAACCTCAGCAGCACCCGCTGCTCCTCCAAACTTTATTGCTGCAATAAATAACCAGGGTTGTTGCTCGGCCGGGACCGCGCCGCTGGCAGAGCCCGAAGGAGCAGAGCAGCGCGGGCAGAGCAGACCCTTCACCAGCTTGGGCGGGGGGAGAGGCACCCTTTTCCCACGAAGACCCTCAACTTTGAGGGCTAACTCCAAGGGGAGAGGGGGTCCTGGTTGTGATGGGGTTTCTGCCAGTGGGGCTGTGCCCCAGAGCTCTGAGAACAGACAGAATTCGTGTCCTCGATGAGGGGAAACCTCTCCCTTGGGTTCTTGCCCAGCAAGGACAACGCCGGTGGCAGAGGAGGAGGGCAGGGATGGCACAGCGCGGGGCGAGGAGGAGCCCCCCGAGGTTCTGATGACCTCGCACCCCCCACCCACAGGGTCTTCCCGCCCCGATCGCACCCTGGCATGGCTCGGTCGGCAAAGCCGCGGGAGATCGGGGTGCCCGGGGCGAGCTGGGGCGCGGCAGCGGGAGAGGCGAGAAGCAGGGAGCTGTGGAGAAGCAGGGGCTGAGCTCGGGGCGGGGGCCGAGCCCGGGGAGGGTCCGGATGCGGCCGGCTACTTGGTGTGCTTGATGCTCTGCTCCTGCTGGCGGATGATTTGGGCGATGGGGCTGGCGATGCCGCCTATCAAGGTCCAGTACTCCTCGAAGCTGATGCGCCCGTCTTTGTTCTCGTCCAGGTCGCAGATGAGCTTGTCGGCCGCTCGACGGTTCCCGGTGTCCTGGGGAGAGAGCGGAGCTGCTCAGGCCGGGGCACTGGGGCAAGAAGCAGGGTGGGGGGGACCCCCAGGTAAGGATGAGGAGCCGGTCCCCAAGCCCCGTACAGCCCGGCCTCACCGTCAGCATGTGGTTGAGCTCACAGCTCAGCATCTTGCGGAAATCCTTCTTGCTGATGCGCCGCGGCTTCTTGCAGCAGCAGCGGCGGCTCGAGTACTTGTCAAAGTTGTTCACCAGCACCTGGACGGCCCATTCCAGCTCCGTGCATTCTGCCATCGCTGCCTGCGGTCACCTGCAGGGACAGGGGTCAGGGATGGGGGCCGCGGGACCTTCCACATGCCCGTGTTGGATGGAAGGGCAGGTGGCGTGCTGCCAAAGCTCACGGTGCCATCATAGAATCGTATAATCATAGAATCATGGAATCACAGAATGGTTTGGGTTGGAAGGGACCTCAAACATCATCTCATTGCAACCCCCTGCCATGGCAGGGACACCTCCCACTAGATGAGGTTGCTCAAAGCCCTGTGCAACCTGGCCTTGAACACCTCCATGGATGGAGAATCCATAAGCCCAATGGGCAACCTGGGCCAGGGTCTCACCACCTTCAGAATGAAGAATTTCCTCCTAATTTCCAATCTAAATCTCCCTTCTTCCAGTTTGAACCCATCAACCCTTCTCCTATCACTACAAGCCCTTGTAAAAAGTCCCTCCCCAGCTGTCTTGTAGGCCACC